>CM056052.1:135788354-136042881 GCA_029574335.1 Rana kukunoris
AGCCTATCTCTGGGACCGGTTCTTTGGATAATGCTAGGTCAAGATCCACTCCTTCTAGGCCAACACCATACTGTTTATAACAGTCCTGAATAAAAGTATAGGGAACCGTCTTGAATGAGGCAGCATCTTCCTAGTGCCTTAAGCAGAAGGCCAAAAGTAAGGAACTGTTTCCTTGCCGTAACCACCTAGACCAGCTTTCTTATAGCGATTGGTCTTGTCTTAGGCCAAAAGTACTCTCCTGGTGCAAACATACCCAGCTTCTTGTCAATGAAGAATGTATCTTTAGACTGAATCCTAACCCAGGAGATCCAGATACCTGACCATGCTGGACACCTTAGGTCCAGCAATGCTGCTGACTGATCCATCAGCAGGAGTCTGCTTCCGTATGCCATTACTGCTATACACTGGGCCTACAGACCTGCTAGAGGTGGGCCCTAGCACCCTGACAAACCAGACACGGAGGCTAACCAAAAGGGGCAAGACCACCAACTGGAGATAATGCTGTTCCCCCTGCACAACGCAGACATCCTCTGCAGTCCCAAGTAAATATAAACACATATGCAACTGGCTCCCCATATGTGTATGTGGCAAGTGTTAAAGCCAAATGCCTCAATGGAGGGTGTGTGTACATGGCAGTTGGTGGTGTGTTCATGGAAGCATGAAATCATATAAATATGTCTCACGGCCACACATGCATATAGCATGTGTGCTCTGGAAACGAGCATCCTTGCAAGCAAGCATCAAGCATGTGCTATAAACGTGTTATGCAACAATGTGCAACATGAACCCATGCAGACACGTATCTCTATGCACAAACTCAAGGCATCCTGTATTGCTTAATTAAGCCACCTTGTGCAACTTTAAAGTAACCATGCATGCGATATTCAGCATCTTCCATGCGATCAACATCTTATGCATTTTAAGCACTACTGTGCGGACAAGAACCCTTGTGTGACCAAGCACCCCTGTGCGTTCCAACATCCTTATGCACCCAAGCATCTTAATGCGACTTTAGGCATTTCTGTGAAACAAGCCTCTCTATGTGATCAAGTATCCCTGGGTAATCCAGGACTCTGTTGATCCAAACACCATGTGTGATCCAGCTTTTTTTGCATTCAAGCATCTTTAAGCGATCCCTTTAGGCCTTGAGTAATCCAGGACTTGGGTGATCGGGGTAATCCTGTGTGATTCAGCATTTTATGCCTTCAGGCCTCTTTATGCGATTTTAGCATTTCTGTGGGAAACAAGCCTCTTTGCGTGACCAAATATCCTTGGGGAATCAAGGACTTGGGTGATCATGTAATCCTGTGTGATTCAACCTTTTTATGCATACAAGCATCCTTTATGCGATTCAGCATTTTTATGCATACAAGCATATTTATGCGACTTTAGGTACTTTTGTGGAAAACAAGCCTATTTGTGTGACCAAACATCCTTGGGTAATCCAGGACGCTGATGATCAGTTAACCATGTGTGATCCAGCATCTTTTTTGCATCCAAGACAACTTTATGCGATTTTAGGCCTTTCTGTGGTAAAACAAACCTCTTCTGTGTAACCAAACATCCTTGGGGGAAACAAGGACTTGGGTGATCAGGTAATCATGTGTGATTCAGCATTTTTATGCCTACAAACGTTTTATGCGATTCAGCATTACAAGCATCTTTTTATGCGACCTCTTTTGTGGAAACATTCAGCACCATATAGACAGAACATGTTTATGTTTATGCGATCCACAATAGAATCTGCTCTGTTACTTGTTTTTATCCCACATGCATTCCAAACTCATGTATGTTATGCAACATGCGGACTGGTAAAGAGGAAATTATCCTCTGCAGATGTGCGTTTCCTCATTAGCAATGTGTGCCCGCAACTGTGCATCCCTCCGATGCATTTGGTTAGCCTTAAGCCGACACCAGGCTGAGGATTATATGGAGGTCTTACTAGCCACCTATAGGAAAACCTCTCTTTACACTCTAAGGAGAAGATAGAGGTGTAATCAGAACCTGTAGGGCTTTTGATAGCTTCTCGTTGTTAGGCTGCAGCTCCTGTCTCCTGTCCTCTGACAGTGAAACTTTTATCCCCAAGCTTTCTAATCCCTTTGTTTCAGGATTAAAGCAGGAAAAGGGGAACACCCCCTTTTTTTTTTTCTTGCAAAACACAAAACACATGCAGAGTGATTGCAATGTTTGGGGGAAGGCTGCAATGCCTGACAGGTCTGATGGCTCAATCTATGAGCTGTTTAAGTCTCTTCAGAGGAGAATAAGGGTCCACCAGGTTCAGGTGGCGATCCCTCTTTATATTCCTACCCCTGACCTTATTCAATGGGGAGACCAAGTCCTAAGCTAAAGCAGAGGCACTTAACCCAGGTGCATCAAATAGCTGAATTTAGTCTGACACAATGCCTGCTAATCTGCACAGCTAGATGCGAGTAGGCGTCTTAGATGAATCTGTATCCAAACTCACACAAGGTGCTTACGTTTGTGTCCCCCTAGCTTTACAGAGCTCTGACGTCCGGGCCCTTTGAAGAGCCTTCTCTGCGACTGCACTGAGCCGGTGAGCACGTGCAACATGGTAGAGCCTGAAGCGGAGGAAGTGGGACACAATAGATCAGCTAACACTTAAGCTTCCGTTTTCTGAAAGCATGGTAAGCAAAAACATCAGGCATGTCTTCTACTGCCCATAGTAGTGGAAACACAGATAAGACTTGCAACTACTCACGGAAGACAATCCTTTGTATAGGATTAAGGGCATATTTTTTATTTTTTTTTTATTTTTTTTTATTTATGTACCGGCCCCTTCAAGGGGAGATATATAGGTACTGCAGCCATCCTGTCTAACAGACATGGGTGGGCCAGGCTGCATGCCGGCTAGGGGAGGTATATGGGTGCCCTGAGCCATCCTGTCTCAGAAGACATAGTGGTTTACATTGCCCATGCATAGAAGCATAATATAGGCGAGACCCAAGTCCCCCACGGAGGACCTACTGTCGAACCAAGTCCCGTAGGCCCTCCTCTTACCTTCTCCACGCTGCAGGGTATTGCCAAGCAAGAGGCCCAATCTTCCCCCTTCACCGTGGGTATTGTCCTAGACCTTCAGGGACCGGGGTCCATGGCAGGAACACCAACTCCCTGGACCTATATAGCATCCTGGCTGCAGAAAAAACATTTGGTCCTTAGAAGCACAAAGTTCTGGAAACCCAGGATCCAGCCCTCCGCAGAGAGGCATTATAGGCTAAACCTCGTTCTTCGTACCGAGGCCCGGGTACCGTCCACTTTGGCTATGAAGCACCTTGGACAGATCCGGATTTATGGAGGTTTTTTACATCCAGCATGGATCCCTCCAGTGGAGCTCCTAAGAGCACATGTTCACTCGTGACCAACACCTTAGACACTGATGAAAAAACTGAGGAGCTCCCAGTATGGGAGGGGTTATATAGGGAGGGAACTTCCTGTGTAGTTAATTACACCAGTGTCCACACCTGAAGGTAGACTCTATAACCCACATAGTAATGGATTGCCGCTCTGTGTCCCGTGATGTACGATAAAGAAAACGATGGTGTGTAGGCAATGTAGTTTTTGAAAATTAAAGTTTCAAAATCGTTTTTTTTTTCATCACATAAAGTGATGGTGTGTACGCGGCATAAGTGTAAGGCCTCGTACACACGAGGCAATAGATTTGTTCAAATCTGTCCGTCCGACAGATTTGAACAAATCTGTCTGCTGGGAATTTGGTTTGCTCGCGTGTACACACGAGCAAACCAAAATCCCCGCCAGCAGAGAGCGCCCTGACGTGTCGGTGACGTGGCGGTGACGTTGACGCCGCCACGTCACCGCACCAGGAAGTAAAACACTTCCGCGCATGCGCCGAATCCATTCGGCGGCGGTGCGGGACGACATGTCTGCTGGTAAGTGTACTAACCAGCAGACATGTCGGGCGGGCGGATTCCCACCCGATAGATTTCAAAGCATGCTTTGAAATCTGTCGGGTGGCCAAATCCGTCGGCTCGGCCGTACACACGATCAAATCTGTCTGCTGAAATGGTCCAGCGGACCGTTTCCAGCGGACAGATTTGATCGTGTGTACGAGGCCTAAGGGTGTGCACACTTATGCAACCATATTATTATTTTTTATTATTTTTACTTCCCTCCACCTAAAAAGATGTTAGTTTGTTTTTCAATTGAGTTGTACAGTTTATAGGTCACATTACAAGGTGGAAAAAGTTCTAAAATGATTTATCTTTGTCTCATTTTTTACATCACAGAAACCTGACATTTTAACAGTGGTGTGTAGACTTTTCATATCCACAAAATATTTAAAGCGTGTATTAAAGGTACTGTGTTCAACATTGAAAACTGTGATAGTGATCTTCATTTATTCTTTCTGAGTAGGGCTTTCAAGTACTACCCCCCTCACAGGAAACATATGTAAATTGTTTTGTAAGAGGATATATGGGTTATATTTCATAGTATACAACATTGCAGAGAGAGATATGCAAACCAGCATCATTCAACCTGAGGGACCTAGGCTGAAAAGGTTTATTTCATTCTTCAATAGAGAGAACGGTAACAAGCAATCCTTTTTTTTTTTTTTAAGATATTGCTATATGACAGGCAGACCCCCCAGTGCCAACTCTGAGCCCTAAAAGGTGTGCCCACCTGTTATCTGCCTGGCATGTGCCACAAGCCTCCCACTCTGCTCTGCCCATGTTAAAAATACTTCTGTGCTCTTAGTATGACACAAAGTAGGCTCTTGACCCTCCCAGTGGTTGTATTGGAAATGTCATTCTTGAGGCTGAACTAAACAGAATAGCAAGGCTCAGAATTCAATCACACACACAAGTCAGAGATCTGTTTGTAGGTCTGGTAAGTTCATGTGTTCAATATTCTTTATAAAGCTAATTATTGGAGGAAGAAGGCAATTTGGTGTATATTTTCAACAACACATTCTGCTGCACCTTGGGGTTGATTTAATAAAGAGCCACTTTTAATTTTAAAACTTGAATTTTTACTTTGTGCAACATGCTTAGTAGAAATATGCTATCAACAATTTAATTCTGTTTTTATCATTTTCTCCCACATTGCTGGGTATTCAAATTAAAACGTTTCATCTTATTTGTCAACTTTTATTTAGCAAATGTGCATGCAGCTCGAGTAAATCAAGTCCCACAGAGCAAGGGACATTTATTGTGTGATAGTTGTATTTGATATCAAAGTGTTTAGACTAGATGCAAGTGTGTCACTTTTGTGATGTCCCAGTGGCAGTCCAGTGTTTCATTTATTGGAACCATTTTGCCTATTTTTGCCTTTGTTCTTGAACCAAATTATATATATTTTTTAACTTGTGTGAATACTGAATAGAATATGTTTTACCCCATATCATTCTCTTTTGTTTGGCATAATATACCGTAATCACAAATTACTAAGATGGTTTTATTATTTTAAATGCATTTGCAAACGTATCTCACAATCATTGTCCAGGAATGTGTCTGGTCCTCAAACAAGAATCCTTTTTTAGCTGTGCCATCATTATTTTATTGTATGTAATAGTTTTTGAACTGAAACTTTATTTTCTTATGAATTGTTTTTGATCTCATTATCTTTATTACTATTTTAAATTGATCCTGACACTAGCAGGAAAACTTTAAACTGGCCACACATTGGTGGATTTTCTTATTAAAGTTCATGCAAAAAATCTTGTCAGTCAATTTGATAATAACGTCAGAGACTCGACAAATGTTGTCCAAAAGTACTTCAAGATATTTTTTTCTTTTAAAATTTGTTTTTGGAAGGAATGAAAATTAAAACCACCTTCACAGTAAAAATTTTGCTCACTTGAAAAACATTTTACATCCTGTCTTTTGATTTTTATCAACACTACGCTCAAAAAATGATTGCCATTTGATCTTGTTAGCTATTAAAAAAATTAGATGAACATTCCGAAAAAAAAATTCTACTTATGCATGATCAACTTTATTAAGAGAAATATGGGGGTTGCCATTGCTGACCTCCATTAGGGAATACTAGTTGCCTGGCTGTCTTGTACTATTAAAGATTGCCGCATACACACAACCGTTTTTCATGACGAGAAAATGCAATTTTTTAAATTGGTCATTAAAATTGATCGTGTGTAGGCTCAAGAGCATTTTTTCTCGACATGAAAAATGGGCATTAAAAATTTAGAGCATGCTCTATTTTTTCTTGTAGTTTTTCACGTTCTAAAAAACGGTCATGTGTATGCTTTAACAACTTGCCGACCTGCCGCCACAGTTATACGGCGGCAGGTTGGCTCCCCTGCGCGAGAGCCCGTAGCTCTACGTTGGCTCTCGCAGCAGGTTCTATCGGGCTCGATCGCCGCCGGGCACACGCGATCGCTCGTTACTGTCCAGTCCCGGTCCTGTCAGCGGGGGAAATGCTGATCTTCTGTTCATACATTGTATGAACAAAAGATCAGTGATTTCCCCTAGTGAGGCCACCCCCCATACAGTTAGAACACACCCAGGTTACACATTAAATCCCTTCCCCGCCCCCTAGTGTTAACCCCTTCACTGCCAGTGGCAATTTTATAGTAATCCGATGCATTTTTTTAGCACTGATCGCTATAAAAATGCCAATGGTCCCAAAAATGGGTCAAAAGTGTCCGAAGTGTCCGCCATAATGTCACAGTACTGAAAAAAAATCGCTGATCGCCGCCATTACTAGTAAAGAAAAAAAAATACGAATAAAAATGCCATAAAACTACCCCCTATTTTGTAAACGCTATAACTTTTGCGATTTTTTTTATTTTTGACGAAAAATATGTAGAAGAATACGTATCGGCCTAAATTGAGGAAAAACTTTTTTTTATATATATTTTTGGGGGACATTTATTATGGTAAAAAGTAATTCTTTTTTAAAAAAAATTCAAAATTGTCGCTCTATTTTTGTTTATAGCGCAAAAACTAAAAACCGCAGAGGTAATCAAATACCACCAAAAGAAATCTCTATTTGTGGGAAAAAAATTAAGCCAATTTTGTTTGGGAGCCACGTCGCACGACCAAGCAATTGTCAGTTAAAGCGATGCAGTGCCGAATCGCAAAAAGTGCTCTGGTCTTTGACCAGCAATATGGTCCGGGGGTTAAGAGGTTAAACGAGCATGCTCAGAAGTTATGAGAAGGAGAATTTGCATAATCAGCCCAAAGGGTGGTGCCAATCGAATGGAACAACCCCTTTATAGTGCCGTCGTACGTGTTGTACGTCACCGCGCTTTGCTCGAGCATTTTTGTTCACAATCGTGTGTATGCAAGGCAGGCTTGACAAGAATCACGTCGAGAAAAACTTCGTTTTTTTCCATGACATGAAAAATGGTCGTGTCTACGCGGCTTTAGTCACTGACCAGAAACAAGGATGCAGATAACAAGTTAAGAGCTATTTCAAAGTTAGAAGAATGTGCTAAATGTGTACATTGGTTGCATATCTAAGCTGGAGGACATGAAAAAAAAATATCTCAGGATAATTCAAAGGATGAAAAAAGTTGAGGATAGTATTTAAGTACGCCATCAGTAATGATTTGACTCAAGAACCATACCCCTTTAGTTTTCTACACAATAGCATCAGGAACTTTCTTTCATTTTTTTGGGGTAGGGCTGTATTACCCTAAATGGGTAGCTAATATTCTAACAGTGAAGAGTGATCATTTTTTGTCCATTCCCAAAATACGAGTGCCCTGCCATAAAATTGTATAGGACACAATAGTTCTACAATAAATAGCTTTAATGAGTCTGTGTAATGGCAACTTGGGTCCATGTACATTGGGGAAAATATTATATGATCCCCTGCAAATTTTGTAAGTTTGCCCACTTACAAAGAAATGAAGGGTCTATAAGTTTTATCATAGGTGTATATAAGGCCTCGTACACACGATCGGACAAATACAATGAAAACGGTCCGCGGACCATTTCCATCGGATATGTCCGATCGGGAGTTTGATCCGATGGCGTGTACACACCATCGGATCAAATTCCCCACCGCCGGACAGCGCGGTGACCGCACCAGGAAGTAAAACACTTCCGCGCATGCGCCGAGGTAAGTGTACTAACCAGCAGACATGTCGGGCGGACAGATTCCCACCGGATAGATTTCAAAGCATGCTTTGAAATCTGTCGGGTGGACAAATCTGTCCGCTAGCCCATACACACGAGCGGAGATGTCTGCTGAAACGGTCCATCGGACCGTTTTCAGCGGACATATCCCCTCGTGTGTACGAGGCCTAATAGGAGTAAAATAAGTATTTGATCCCCTTACCAACCAACAATAATTCTGGCACCCATAGACTGGCTACAGTCTGTGCTCATGTGGTACACAGATTAGTCCTGTCAATTTAAAGGGGTTGTAAAGGTCCAATTATTTTTTCCTAAATAGCTTCCTTTACCTTAGTGCAGTCCTCCTTCACTTATCTCATTCTTTGATTTTGCTTTTAAATGTCCTTATTTCTTCTGAGAAATCCTCACTTCCTGTTCTTCTGTCTGTAACTCCACACATAAATGCAAGGCTTTCTCCCTGGTGTGGAGTGTCATGCTCGCCCCCTCCCTTGGACTACTGGAGAGTCAGGACGCCCACTAACACACAGCTCCTTTCTCTATCTGCAACGTAGAGAGCGCCCTGACTCTCCCATAGTCCAAGGGAGGGGGCGAGCACGACACTCCACATCAGGAAGAAAGCCTTGCATTACTGTGTGTAGTTACAGACAGAAGAACAGGAAGTGAGGATTTCTGAGAAGAAATAAGGACATTTAAAAGCAAAATGGAAGGATGATCTAAGTGAAGGAGGACTGCACTAGGGTAAAGGAAGCTATTTAGGAAAAAAAAATGTACCTTTACAACCACTTTAAAAAGGAGCTCCTAACAACAACTCGTTATGTGTAAAAGACACCTGTCCACAGAATCTTTTCATCCATTCAAACCTCACGATCATGGGCAAAACCAAAACCAAAGAGCCTTCAAAGGACGTCAAGGACAAGATTGTAGACCTGCACAAGGCTGCAATGGGCTACAAGACAATCAGCAAGAAGCTTGGTGAGAAGGTGACAACTGTTGGAGTGATTTTTCGCAAATTGACCTAGGTCTGGAGCTCCATGCAAGATTTTGCTTCACATGGTAAGGATGATCATGAGAAAAGTGAGGGATCAGCCCAGAACTACATGGGAGGGGTTTGTGAACAATTTCAGGGCAGTTGGAACTACAGTCACTAAGCAAACCATTGGTAACACAATACGCTACCAATGATTAAAATCCTGCAGGGCCAAACAGGAGCTCCATGTCTGAATAGCTGCTTGCTGTGGGGGCACTCAACAGGAGGGAGGGGCCAGGAGCAGGTAAGTATTAGCAGGGGCGACCCGTCCATTAGGGTTGCCTGGGCACCATCTTCCCTTTCAGGATACCAGATGCATGGTTTCCAATGGGGGGGTGGGTGTTTTTCTTTTTAAACACCTGATTAGAGTCAGAGGCTCGAATAGGCTTCAAAATACAAAATAGGGTGGGCTTGGGGCGCAGAGAATGCGAACCGAGCCCACCACCCAGGTGTTTTTAATACCAAATGAATATTCACTATTGTAACACTGATGGCTGAAAGGACAGACAATCCTATTGGATGCCTAGGAGGAGGGGAGGAGACGCACAACAGAAGTGGGGAGGAGGAGAGGACACCGATGCCCACTGCCCGCCACCTGCCACCTAGATGGGGTACCGGACTGGCCGTCAGACAGTGAGCAAACAGGGGGTGTGTTGAGGTGCCGACAGGGGCGGTTGTTTGCTACGCCCCCAAAAAAACACCAGCCGACACTGCTAACATCTGCTGCTAACAAAGTAGAGGGCATCGATAGTTTCAAAAATCAATTAGATAAGCACCTGAATGACCACAACATACAGGGATATACAATGTAATACTGGCATAATCACACACATTGGTTGGACTTGATGGACGTGTGTCTTTTTTCAACCTCACCTACTATGTAACTATGTATGTAGCTCTCTGGCAGTGTCTTTTTACTGATACATTTCTGGAGTCTGTCAAGGGAGCATGTTTTATTTTTGACTTTTGTGGTATTCTGTCTGAGTCACTTAGTTGGGAAGGGCCTGAAGTTCAGTGGTGGCTGGTGAAGTTTTAGGATTGGGGGGGGCGCCAGACCCCGCCCTTCCTTTTTGACCCCTCCCACTTGGTGGAAATGAGCGTGGTTTCATCTAAATAGTGGGCATAGCTCTAAGGTGGTGTGGTTAGCATCTGAGATGAACGAGGGATGGAGGCATTCTAGAAAGTTTAACAATCAGCAGATAAAGATACTTTAATCATCCGGCACCATGGTTGTTATGGTATCAGGATGATTGAAGTACATTATTTCTATTATTACATTGTAATATAAAATTAAATCATTCAACTCACCATAATGCTGAATCAGTGGGAGTCCCGTGCGTGTCACCTGCCTCCAGATGCTATCAGGTGTCCCCAGTGGAGTCCCTCCTTACATCAGGTGCCCACAGGGGAGTCCCTCCTTACATCAGGTGCCCACAGCGGAGTCCCTCCTTACATCAGGTGCCCACAGCGGAGTCCCTCCTTACATGCAGCCCTGTGTCACATCAAATGTAGCCCATGTCATATCAAATGCAGCCTCTCTTCCATCAATTGCAGCCTCTCTCCCATCAAATGCAGCCTCTCTCCCATCAAATGCAGCCTCTCTCCCATCAAATGGAGCCTCTCTCCCATCAAATACAGCCAGTGCCTGTCCCTATGCAGTGACTGTCCAATCAATTGCAGCCTCTGCCCCATCAATTGCAGCGCCTGCCCTATCAATTGCAGTGATAGCATACTTCCGGTTTTCTCTCTCTTGGGCGCAATAAGAGAGAGAAAACAGGAAGTGACATCATGACCTCAGATGTCAATCAAACTGTCCAGCTGTAGTAATAGATACTACGAGTGCCGGGCAGAAGATGTGGTGAATCGGTAAGCGCCACAAGGCGGTACTAAAGCCCACCAATCAAGCGCCGCGTCTGTAATCTCATGATTGCATTGACGTGGTGTTTCCCATAATTCACGTGGCCAGTGCATTTGGTAAAGGGATTTTTTGAATTTTTTTTATTTTTGTTTCTTAAAGGGGTCGTTTTGAATATATATTTTTTGTGATAAGAGGGGGGGGGGGCGGCGCCTGGGTGCCCCCTATGGACGGGCCGCCACTGCTTAAGGTCCTGTTGCAGTAGAGATTAATCAGTTTTGACTCTTCTATTATTATTGTAAAACCTGTCTGATAGGTTGCTATAGCATCTGGGATTTTAGTGATATCCTTGTGTGTGATGGCTCGCACCAGAACCTGTGAACAGACCAAAAGTTCTAATTTTAAAGGCTAATATGCAAGTTATTGTCCTAAAAAGTGTCCTGCTCCTGGGGACATGTATCAATGCAAAAAAAAATAGTTTTAAAAATGGCAGTTTTTTCGGGAGCAGTGATTTTAAATTACTTTTTATCCTTCAGAAATTATACTTTGTGTAGGGACAGTTCTAAGCACGGGAAACAAGCGCTGCTTTACAGGCATAATTTACACACCCCCTAGTTCCAAAATTTATAGGAATATTTCAATTTTATTGTTTCACTTTAAGCATTATTAAAATCACTGCTCTTGAAAAAATTGCAGTTTTTGAAACTTTTTTTGCATTGATACAGGGTCAGGACTCAGGTTCCCAAACACTTTTTATTTCAATAACTTGCATATAAGCCTTTAAAATGAGCACTTTAGATTTCTCCCATAGACTTTTCCAGGGTGTTCTGAGGCTATTCGAACTTGCCGCGAACACCCCAAATTGTTCGCTGTTCGGCGAACAGGCAATGTTCGAGTCGAACTTGAGTTCGACTCGAACTCGAAGCTCATCCTGAACTCGAAGCTCATCCCTAGTGATGGCCTCTACACCTCCAAGTTTGCCTTATGTTTGTACAAAGATTGTTAATTTTCATGTATACCTGGCCACTATTTATTGTATGTAGAAAGTTGTAGTCGTAAAAATTAAACAAAAGTTGCTTCATTTATATACTGTTCTGAAAAGTCTGACATTACTGTTAAAGAAGTTCTAAAGGCTGAAAGTTTTTTTTACCTTCATGGATTATATGCATGAAACCGCCCCACCCTTCGCCTTATACTCACGAGTTGGATCTCGATCCTGCGATGTACACAAGAGCAGTGGCTCTCCTGGTTCTCTCTCTCTTCATTGGCTCATACACAGCAGTGGAAGCTATTGGCTCCTGTTGCTGTCAATCACAGCCAGTGAGGAGGGAGTGGAGGGTTGGGCTGAGCCCTGCAGGCTTGGGGGCAAACACGCACATGTGCCCCCATAGCATATGGGCCCTTATCAGAGGGAGGAGCCAGGGGTGCCAGTTGGGGACCTGAGAAGAGGAGGTTCAGGGCTGCTCTGTGCAAAACCATTGTACAGAGCAGATAAGTATGACATGTTTTCTTAATCACTTAAGACTCGGACCAATATGCAGGTTAAGGACCTTGCCACTTTTTGTGATTCGCACTGCGTCACTTTAACTGACAATAGTGCAGTCGTGCGACGTGGATCCCAAACAAAATTGGCATCCTTTTTTTCCCAGAAATAGAGCTTTCTTTTGGTGGTATTTGATTGCCTCTGCGGTTTTTATTTTTTGCGCTATAAACAAAAATAGAGCGACAATTTTGAAAAAATAATATTTTTTACTTTTTGCTATAATAAATATCCCCCCAAAAAAATAAAAAAAATAATATAAAAATGCACTGATACTGTGAAAATGACAATAGTAGTGAATGGGTTAACCGCTAGGGGACGCTGTAGGGGTTAAGTGTGACCTCATGTGTGTTTCTAACTGTAGGGAGGCGGGGATGGATTTGTGACGTCAGTGATCGTCGGTCCCTATATCAGGGAACAGACGATCACTGACATTGCCACACAGAAGTACGGGGAAGGTGTGTTTACACACACCTCCCCCCATTCTTCAGTTCCTGTGACCAGATCGCGTGCAGCGTTTGGGTCCGCGGGTCCCGCAGTCACGGAAGCTTCGGACCCACGGCTGGGCTCTTAAAGGGGACGTATATATACATCCCTGTGCCCAGCCGTGCCATTCTGCCGACGTATATGGTTGTGCGGCAGTCCTTAAGTGGTTAAAATAAAAATAAAATAATAATTACTTTTAGTATCACTTTAACGTGGGCCTAAAGTCACATAGTGACCGTAGGAGTAAAGATTTCCACAGCTGTCATAAAAAAATTGCAACCTGAACACCCAAAATACTTTTCTGTTTCATAAAGTGGGGTACTCTTGCCGATACCTATGGTCTAATCTGTTGATAAAATGTATGAAAGTACCTATTTATAATTCCGTGAATGTGACTTTCACCAAACATTCACTGGTAGTAAATCAATCACTGTCATTTGAAACACATGCATCTGGAAGATCCATCTTCAGTGAATGTTTGGTGAATGTTAGATTCACTGCTTTAAAAATATGTCCCTGTAATTGTTGACCGCTCTGAGACGTTCGAACAGGTCTGGGAGCCCTGGGCCTCTTTCGTTAAAGTCTCATTACACCCCATTTCCACCCCGCTCACTCTGTCTCCAGCCCCTTCATAGTTGGTCTCTTCATATATCTCCTCGGTTACTTTTTTTTCTTTTCTCCTTCTTCTTTCCTATTCCTCTATCTCTTCGCTCCGAGGGTTGTGGTCTCAGGCCCACACCCTTACCGACCTGTCCGATTCAGGATTGGACGGGGTCGACTAGCAATAGTTATCTTGCTGCTTCACTAATAGGCTAGTTTTTTTTTTGTTTTTGTTTCTGCTTCCTTATTTGGCTTTTCCTTTTTTGACAGTCTTGACAGGTACCACTTCTACACCTCAGATCCTTAACATTGAGGGGTCAGAGATCCTGCCACAGCATGACCCCTTTTGGGGTGGCGGGAAGGACCTGCGTGGCCATTGGTTACTACACCCCAGACTACATATTGATGGTGGGGTATATATTTAAGTATGTGTACAAACTTCCTAAGTGTAGTCTTCAGATATTTGGTATAATAGACTTCATCCTTCATACCAATGTATAGTGTCTAGTATAATGTTAGTAGATTGTTCTCGCAGCCAAAACACCAGGTCCTCCAGAGAACGCATTTATTTCAACAACTACAATACAGAATAGTCCAACTTCCACAGATGATACAAAAATCCAGCAGAGTCATTCAGATTTCTACCTGCGCCCCCATACTCATACAGAGAGTACTTTCTCTCTGACAAAATGACCTTAATGTCAAAGCTGACTTACAGAATAAATATGCTTTTCACTGAATAGCTGACAATTTGATTGGTCTATTTGATCTGAAAGACAGGAACCACTTCCTGTCTTGCAGAGTGTCAGGTAATTGTTACTCCCAGCAAGAGTCACCAATTAGTATCAGGGAGCCAACTAGTATACATCCTTGCATACCAATTAGCTCTCTTTAATAAGTAATTAGATTACCTGTGGCCTAATAAATGGTTTTATATGTAAGCAAGAGCTCATCCTGTCCAGTTGACTATTTGACAATAGACAAGCGTCTCTTAATGTGAATTACAGGTCTGATGTGCAAAAAGGCATTCCCATATCCTTCTCTTTGTCCATTTGATAATGGACAATGGAAATATCTTTTGATGTGTAATGCAATTACAGGTTACTAAGATTTAGCCTGTTCAATCTTTTACTCACATAATACAGTATAATATATATATATATATCCATATCTACATATATATATATATATATATATATATATATAACTCCCAACACATCACTACATATACTACAACATTCCCCCACTTGGATCGGTTCTAACTACTAGAACTGATCCATATATCAAATAACAAACGTCATTATGGTTTGAGGTACTGGATGCTTTACAATGGCTCATATGAAATATTAAGTTGAGACTGGTTACATCTCTCTTCACCAACCTCTAAAATATCCCCATGAAACAGTTATTACATAATATAACTTTAGACCATGACTGGAAAAGGGTTCGGTAAACATAAGTGGCCCGTATCCGTATAGCTGTTAGGCCTTATTTCAAAGATTGCTCTTTCTTGAGTAAATTACATAACGATCTTGAATATTGTGCAAAAAACGATCTGATGTCACCGTCCATTCTGACTTCATCACATCTTTCACCATCTCACTGAAAGTTAAGCTTGGTATGTTTTTGGAGGTCCAATCCACATAAGCCCAGGATTCTCTCATCGCCAGGCTCCAAGTTTTCATTTTTAAAGATGCTTTTGCACAAACACCAGCAAGATAGTAAGAAGAACCATTAATGTACCAGCAGTCCCTTTCAAGGTCAAAAAGGTTTGGATATGGCAGTAAAATTTCCGTGCTGCAAACTGTTTTCTTGAACTTGACAGCTTCAATTATTAATCCACCAATCAGGATACTTGGTTCCTTTAACATCAAACCCTTAATATTCTCTGTTCCTATTTGAGCAATGATGACCTGTTGTGTCATTTGTTGATTGCCAGCAACGATTTGCATTCGTAATGTGCTGTAGGCCGACACCTCATTACGTTTAATAGAGCCGTTACTTGTATCATTCAGTCCATAATTCCACCAGAATGGTATGCCAACATATATACGGTATATATTCCCCCATGCGATGGTTTATATATTATCAGCTTGACATCTGTGTTTATCAGATCTTCTGTCCAGACAATGCGGCAGTGGAAATTCTTGCCAGTATTTTTTATAAAAGGTAGAAAGTTATTTTTCATCCATATGTGTCACAGCCTTCAGCATATTATAAACAACTGATTCAACATGTTTCAAATCACGACTAGAGTGATGAATTTCACTCCCCCTCTTATAAATTTAGGAAAGCCACCCAACTTACTATATACTATATGCTATGTTAAGCCATTGCGCAGCATCACCTCAGATGTCAAATCTATTGATATCAATATGCATTATGTCATATGTACAGATGTTTTAAAATTGTTCTAGGTTTAAATGCCTCGCTCTGATTTTAAGATTAAGTTCAAGAAATAAAACATAATACAAATAAAAAACAAAATATATCGGGAAAAGGGAGAAAATGAAAAAATAGGGCATTGGGCAAGTCCGTTGAAAAGAAAATGGGGGAAAAAAAAAAAAATGAAAAAAAGGGAATTTGAATGTTCAAAAACAAGTCCATTGCTTGATGAATTTTGAGAGATATTCACTTGTATAGTGATATATTGTCCATTTGTCCATTCAGTGTTTCTCCCCCGCTAGCCTGCAATTACTCCTGCTGTTCACATGCAAACTGTACCTGAAAGACAAAAACTCTCAGACAAAACTCATTAGCAAAGTCCTTAAACAAAGTATTATTTACAGTCTACAGTTTAAAGCTAGTTCACCCCCACTGCTATAGAAGCGTCATTTCCATTCAAAAACAGATCTGGACCTTTCAACTGTTCTAATAGTGTGTAATATACTATTTTCATCTTATCATACTCAATTTTAAGGTGGTCATATTTCTGTTTTAACTGAGGAAATGGTATCCAGGCCTTTTTCTTATTATGATTTCGGCCAGCTCTGTTTTTCATATTAATATCACTTATGTTTGATGCAGAGTTCCCTATCTTGTTGTGATCATTAGATATTATCTTCTGATCTTTCTGCCTAAACAATGTGGCTACATCAATTCTGACAGCTTGCTCGTTTGACTTTCTCCATAAATGATCCGCCCTCAACAATACGTCTTTTAAATCATGAGGATTCGGGGTAACTAATAAAATATTTTGTTTGATATCTTCATGCAAAGCATCTAGAATCATACTGATATGTATCGAGCCTCCCCGCTCAAATGCAAGATTATTACCAACCAATAATTCCATAATAGTTGCTAACCTGTGCGACAATTCATAGGGAGATTCACTCTGCATTTGGTGGATCTTCCCATAAATCGCAACATCAGAACGCACTCCATACAAGACACATAATAATTCCAGCAATATGTCTCTTGTTTTCAGAGGCTGAATACAGAGCTGTTTAATTCTCATCCAAAGACTATTCCCTATAGAATGTTGCAAAACTTTTTCTAAGTCAGATGGGTTGAGACTGTACATGTCCCTGATATTCTGCAAGTCACAAAACCATTTCAAAAATCTGTTTAAATCATGGCAGGGAACCATTTCTATTTCTTTAAGAATTGCATCTAGTTCTTTTGGTTTCAAATGCTTCATTACAAGCTGAACCTCCCCTGTATTATTATTATAAACCGTGGTGGTCACAGTGGGTGCGGCTGGCAATGAATTATCAGATTTAATATGAGGTTCTGTTTCATTTGCTAGAAAGTTTGTGTTTGTATTTTGCAGCAGATTGCTGAATCCAAGATTCGATGCACCACTGCATTCCTGAGATCTCTTCTCCAATTCCATAATTCTTAATTTTAATCTCTCATTTTCCTCTGATAATTCATCACACAGTTTCGATTTCTCAAGCAAAGCTCCACCAATGGTAACTGCATGCAATTTTAAATTTACTGTCTCAGTGTCTGATTGGTTTTGTAACCGCTGACAAACCTTATGGGTATTATCAACTTCACTCTGTAACTGCGCAATTTCCATAACTTTATCATTCAAAGAACTTTCCATTTGTAAACAGCAAGATAACAAGCCCTGCACAATACAACCCTTTCTCTTACTTTCTGAAATTTTGCTATCAAAAACACTTTTCTCTAAAAATTCCTTCATCATAGTCCACGTCTGCTTACATTTTTCTGGAATTTCATAAGGGCCGCCATGACGCTTAATACATTTTGATACCCATCTGTTAACTTTATCAGAACTGACACTAGCTTCACACTGAGTAAGCATTTTGACTATATTATTAATAATTTAAAGAAAAAAAGGAAATATTTTACTCACCGCATTTGAAGCTCCACCTTACCAGTTCCAGTCTTCTGGTACAGGACAGTCTTTGTTTTTCTTCAGTTTCCAGTCTCCAGAGAATAATTCTGGGGTTCCAAACTTGTTTAGTCTTGTATATCAGACTCTTATGTCACAACCAGACATAGAGTCACAGCACAGGTCTTTTTCTTCATCAGACTTCTTGTCCAACTCACAGGATTTTTGTTATCACGACTTCTGTTACCAAGTCCTGAAAATGCGCTTCTGGTCACTTGCACGGCACCAATGTAGTCTTCAGATATTTAGTGTATGTTAGACTTCATATCAATGTAGTGATCTCATAAAGTGTAGTATCCTCCGATTAGATAATTGATGTATAGATATTAGTAGGATGATTATAAATGATGTTGTTCCGCAGCAAAACACCAGGTCCTCCAGAGAACGCATTTATTTCAACAACTACAATACAGAATAGTCCAACTTCCACAGATGATACAAAAAAAAGGTCCAACAGAGTAATTCAGATTTCTACCTGCGCCCCCATACTCATACAGAGAGTACTTTCTCTCTGACAAGATGAACTTAATGTCAAAGCTGACTTACAGAATAAATATGCTTTTCACTGAATAGCTGACAATTTGATTGGTCTATTTGATCTGAAAGACAGGAACCACTTCCTGTCTTGCAGAGTGTCAGGTAATTATTACTCCCAGCAGGAGTCACCAATTAGTATCAGGGAGCCAACTAGTATACATCCTTGCATACCAATTAGCTCTCTTTAATAAGTAATTAGATTACCTGTGGCCTAATAAATGGTTTTATATGTAAGCAAGAGCTCATCCTGTCCAGTTAATGTGAATTACAGGTCTGATGTGCAAAAAGGCATTCCCATATCCTTCTCTTTGTCCATTTGATAATGGACAATGGAAATATCTTTTGATGTGTAATGCAATTACAGGTTACTAAGATTTAGCCTGTTCAATCTTTTACTCACATAATACAGTATAATATATATATATATATATATATATATATATATATATATATATATCCATATCTACATCTATATATATATATATATATATATATAACTCCCAACACATCACTACATATACTACAACACTAAGCTGCATTTCGTTGGAGTGTATTGTATTTGTTACCTGTCGGTTTACACTTTTCTCAAGAGCCATGTTGGCTGCCACTGGACGAATGGTCCTACTTTATTCTATGTACTTTGTATGCCTTCTTAAAACGAATAAACATGATTTAAACATAAAAATATGTCCCTTAACCACTTGCTGACCGCCCTATTGCAGTTTTACTGTCGGCTCACCCCCGCTGTGATCATACACAGTGGGAGCCCAGTGACGGGGACAACTGACCCGATGTCCGCCATCACCCACGGATTGTTTAGTGCTATGTAAACAAGGCAGATCACTGTTCTGTCAGTAGGAAAGGCATTGATCCTGTGTTCCTTCAAATTCCAGATGCATCCACACAGTTTTGTTTTGTTTTTCTTAAAAATCATCCACAGTCTGAGCAGAAAAGCCTGTTTCCTGTCAGCAAGTTGCAGAGTAGGGCCCCTGCTCTCTGTTTCTCTGATCTGTCTTATACTGTAGGTCTGACTTAGTATGAGTGCATCGTACATCAGCAGTGAGACCACTGCTTCACCTCAAAATGCAGCAGCTTCACTCAGCAACAGCTGGCAGGAAACAACTTTATTCAGGCTGTGGCTGATTTCTAATGAAAACTAACTTTAAGGCAGGGTTCACACTATAGCGAATTGGATGTGGATTTTTCACCACATCCAATTCGCATGTCAAGAGCCTGAACCAGCTCTCAATGGAGCCTGTTTACACAGCTTCGGAATGGCTTCGGAGCAAATTGCATAGGAGTCCATTTCTGGTCCGAATTCAGCCTAAAAATTCTGACTGAATCAGAGCTGAAATGGTGAACAGGGACATGGTGAACTCCTGGCTCAGAGCGGTTCCAAAGAGCCAATACCTTAGGCTTAGGAGGAACTGCTCTGATGCCCAGGAGTTTTTGGTGCAGGCTGAAGTGTTAACTGGACGGTTTCTGGACGGTTTTTGGAGAAGGGTTACAGCACAGGTGTCAAACACAAGTCCCGTGGGTCGAATCCGCCCTCAAGGCCATTTCATGTGGGCCTTGCAGTTTTCCAGCCCTCCTCTTGTCCTCCTCCAGACCCTTACTTTCTGCTTTCAAGAAATGAATCCAGCTTCTTCTCAGCAGCAGCATAAGGAAAGGGGGGCACAGTGTGATGTAAGGAAGAGTAGGGGACTCAACTTCTGATGGTGGGTTGGCTCTTGACATGTAATGTAAAGGGGGGGTGCGCTGGACATCTAATCTTTTATATACAAAAGGGCCTTTTGAGGGAAATCATAATGCTGATGCGGCCCACAATGAAATTGAGTTTGACACCCCTGGGTTACAGGGAGGACTCTCTGCGAGAAACACTGGATATGGTGAGAGATAAAGTGCCCTGTGATGCTGACCAATTTCTACTGGGAGTCACCTTTGTGACCTCTTATTCATTACAACACAAGGGCATTAAACAGCTCATCAATAAGCATTGGCATATTGCCACTAATGATAATATTTTGAAGGTCATTTTACCAGAGAGACCAAGGGTGATCTTTAGGGGGGTCCAATCTCTTAGGAACCAGGTAGCCAAAAATGTTTTAAATTCCCCGGTCAACAGCAGAGGGTTTTTTGATCAGCTAACTGGTTATTATAAATGTAGGCGCTGCAGAGCCTGTTCTCTGAATTCTTGTCTTCAGAGACGCATTACCTTCTTTACATCTACAGTCACGGGACAGAGTTTTACAATTAAGCCCTGTATTACCTGTGCCACTACAGGGGTGGTCTATCGATTGCAGTGCCCTTGTGGCCTGCAATATGTGGGCTGTACTAAACGCTCTTTGCAGGTTCGGCTCAATGAGCATGTTACAAATATCTTAGTTGGCTTCAAAAACCATTCTGTCTCAAAGCACTCCTAAAACATAATTGCGATCTATCAAATACCCTCTTTCTGGGGATTGATAAGTTCAAGCCTAATTGGAGGGGGAGTCTGCTGGTTAGGGAGATTTATGTTTTGAACATTGAAGCAGATGTAAACGCCTTTATGAACAATGTGTGACTTTGGCCAAGATGTAAACCCTTTGTGATTTATAATGATAGACACATGGCTTCACTATATATATATATATATATATATATATATATATGTAATATGTATATAAAATGTAATGACACATTAACCACATGAATAATTTTTCATAATGGTAAATTGTATGTGTATGGTTTCATTCAGATACATATTTAAAAATATAAAACACATTTTTTTATTTTTCATACATTTTTTCACAAATATTACGTAAAACTTTTTTCCGGTATCTATTGATAATACCTTACTTAGTAATGATTTAATCATAAAACTTTTCACTAATCACATTCCATTGAGTGTTATAACATAGGAACACACATTTATTATAATTGTTATTTCTATCCACTAGAGGTCACTAGTTCTCCCGTTCAACACCTAAAGTGTGGATGATCTGGTATTTGTTGCTATTTTCCCTAGAATAGTAATGAAGCTAAGAAATGCAATTTTTATTAATATTTATTTTATACCTTACATTTCTACATTTTTGGAATTAAGAGGATATAATAAATCGTTTTTGGTCGCGGGCTGCTTGGACAGTCACTGTGTTTTTTTTTTTTCTGTCTTGGTGTTCTGTTACCTATAGGGACATAACAATTTAATCCAGTTCCATCCCATCGGGTAAACAGAGATTTTAGTATTGGCATTTTTGCCCCCAACTTATATGGCGCTGATGGCTGTTTCCTTGTAATTCACAACAAGGTCTGTCTTTTTAATGTGGTGAGTCACTGTGGCACCCTATTCCCATTGATAACGTCTGTTGATGACGAAACGCGTATGGGAGGACACGTAGTGACGTCACCAAGCTGAAGTGAGGAGGAAGGGCTCCATGTATTCCGGCTGGCAATTTTTAGATGCAGTTTTTACTTTTATACTTTGTAAGTACGTTTCTCTTTTTTAATAAATGTAATTTTTGCGGAATTATGCTATGGTCTCTCTTCTCTCTGTTACCATTTAACCTAATGAATTGATGAGTACGAATTAAAATCGGGAGTCCTTGTATCCTTACCCCATGTGAATCCATCCTGACGTCCTATCTTTCCTGGCTGGGCTATAGCCGACTGTCATATTAGACTTGCCCTCTGGTAAGCGGCCATTCATTCGGTGGTGGGCTTATCACTCATTGGTGTGTGGCGTATGGAGTCACTGTGGTGTTGCTTAACTACTATCTAGAAGACCAACATGTGAAATTAACTGTTTTTACTCTGCCATGAGTACACCCAGTATATTCATCCTCTGATGCTTGACAATAGTCTAGTTTAAATATTGGCGCAGTTTTTCTTGTATTTATAGGAACACATCGGACCCCTACTGTGAGCTGCTCCATATAGCAGTGTGAACCCAGCCTAATGCCGCGTACACACGCTCAGAATTTCAAATGTTCGATGGGAGCTTGTTGCCGGAAATTCCGACCGTGTGTATGCTCCAGCGGACATTTTCTGTCTGAATTTCCGACAACAAAAATTTGAGAGCTGGTTCTCAAATTTTCGGAAAACAAAATCCGTTGTCATATATTCCGATCTTGTGTGGACAATTCCGACACACAAAATTCCACGCATGCTCTAAACCAAGTACGAGACGGAAGCGCTCGGTCTGGTAAAACCAGCGTTCATAATGGAGATAGCACATTCGTCACGCTGTAACGGACTAAAAAGCACGAGACTGAAAAGCGCAAATCATTTCTCACCAAACTTTTACTAATACGACTGGTATTGAACTTCCCTTTAATAATGCAGTTGTACCTCACCACATTCTTGGCGTTTGGAATCTCCAACGACATTTATGTGACCGTGTGTATGCAGGACAAGTTTAAGCCAACATCCGTCAGAAAAAAATCCACGGTTTTGTTGTCGGAATGTCCGATCGTCGGTTCTCCGCTGAAGTGGCCTGATGGTCTCATGTGTGTACACACCATCAGTCCAAAATCCGATCGGGTCAGAACGTGGTGACGTAGAACACAACGACGTGCTGAAAAAACGAAGTTAAATGCTTCCAAGCATGCCTCGACTTGATTCTGAGCATACGCGGGTTTTTGGTCCGATACTTTTGCATACTAACCATCGGTTTGGTCCAATGGTCAGGTGTCCATCGGTCCGATTTTAAAGCAAGTTTTAAAACTTTGGTCCGACGGAGGACGATCCGATGGGCCGTACACATGCACGGTTTGGACCGATGAAACTGGCCTTAACGGACCATTAGCCATTATAACCATTATAACCATTATACAACCATTATAGCCATTAGCTATAAAGAGCTGGTAAAAAAAATACAGATGTATTCAAAGGATCAAGAAGCCATACAGAGGGTCAGGCTATTACTTACTTGTCACAACCAGCTCAGTACATATACCTCCAATCAAAACCCCCCCAAGGGAGCTCAAATGAGCTATTCTCATGCTATATAAAGGCCAGAGCCATCAGGTGAACATGCCTTGCATCTGGTGCTGCCTGTTTTTCCCATCTGACTACCTTCACATCTGTCTGGACCCATTGGGGGTTGCTCTGTGGTGGCTGGTCATTGGCTGACTGCAGTTCTTGGTTCCCAGCAGTCATCTTGGTATGTATCTCACCAATGACGTTAAAATATGTCATGTGAAGGTCATGTATGGCTGCTTATAAATATGTATATAATAATTAACATGTATGTATTTTATTGTAGAATTCATGTTCACAAATCTTTCCTGCCCCTGAAGAAGACCGCAATTATTTAAAGGTCAAAATGCATTGGGGCTTTGCGTCCATAGTAAGCATTTATAACGTTGTACTGATTGTTAATCAGCTGTCTTTTTATGTATATTTAGCCCTTGTTCTTGTTTCTTTAGAGCTCATGTTCCGATTCCTTTCAGACAACAATATTTTTTTCTATTTTTTATACCATTTGTATTCTAATAAAATCATTGCTGTAACTCAAAGCCCCTAGGGGTACCTGTTCTTTTTTCAACTAAAAAAAGTGTATCCAAAAAAAAAAAACTTCACCAGTATTGAATGCTCTATACACCCACTCAGCAAAACCCAGCCTGGAGAGGAAAGGAACACAGAGCCCCACTTGTTTGTACACCTCTATGTTAAAAGGGCAACGAAGCAGAAAATGGTCCATAGTCTCCTCTTCACCTGCACACCTACGATCCATATCACTGTGGAATTAAAAATTGCCTCAAACATAGAGCCTCCCATGGAAGCACAACCAGGCCAGATCCCTAAATTTAGGGGAACTCTATCCAAATCAATCAGTCCTAACCCTGCCCTCAAACCTGGGCCTGGACAATCCCTTAAGGCCAGTGGGTGATGAAAGACTCCTCTCAAAACTTGACTCATAAGGACTTTCCTCTGAACTGATCTGAGCTCTTCAGCCAGACAATCGCCACTGCCATAGTAACTTCAGGCATGGAGTGACATAGGCTGGTAGCTGACCACGATGACCCATGAGATTTTTCACTTGGCCACCTTCTTCCCAAAGTCATACAAAATGCCTAAACCAAGATCTAACTATGCCTACCCATCCAGGAGGTTCCATTGCAAGCATAATACCAATGTTGAACTTGAGAAAAAGCAGCGAAAATAAAATAACTTTTCCATACCTAAGCCACACTTCCTCCTGGATAGATAGGTGACATTCCTCTTGATGGGGTTCAGTCTGTTTCCCCACAGCATCTGTAAGAACACACTACTGAGCCTAGCATAGAGAGACACTGGCAAGATGCAGACAAAGCTGACATAAAAGAAGTTCTTAATCAGATCAACTTCTATCTCTTCCAGCTCACCACCTTAGTATTGGCAATTTCCAGTCTGCCTTCCCAGTTTCTAAAGGCTATAATCACTGGGTCCAAATTCAATGCTTAGTATCTTAATTTTTTCCTGGGGCACTGCAAAGGTGTACGGGAGATCAAACCCCTCACCTTTTTTTTGCATCCAGAAAACACTCTTTTCCTGATTGATCTTGGAGCCTGATGCTTCAGAGTAATGTGATGTCAGAGAGACCGCCTCCTCGGCTTTGTCCATCCCAGTGACAATTGGCAACATATTGTCCACATAGGCAACAACCTTCAATGGCGGCTCACCCGGGAGCCCCATTGGTACCCCACACAACATGCCGCCCTTTAGCTTCCCGATGAAGGGGTCGATTGCAAACACACAGAGCAGGGGACGCACACCAGTGCCAACCTCAAAGAACTGCCCAACCCAACCATTAACAAGAGGAAAACTTTCTGCCCCCTTATACAATACTTTCAACCAATCAACAAAACCACCCTGCAGACTGTACTTACTAAGGGAGCAACTACGAGTACTTATGGTTAACACGATCAAAAGCCTTTGCCTGATCCAATGTCAGCAAATACTTTCCCCAGTCTGCAGCCCTGCACCACTTCAAGGCCTCCCAGACAGCTAAAACTGCTGTGAAGGTGATAATACCCTGGACCAAACGGTGCTGATGACGAGAAAGCAAAGACTCTGCTACTGACGATAGACAACAGAAAAATATCTTTGCCAGCACCTTTTTATAGATATTGAGAAGATGTGGCACCAATTCTCCATCATCGAAGGATCTTTACCCTTTGAAAGTAGAATCACAGCTGAGTGCCTCATGGAACAGGAAAGCACCCCCTAGCAAGGCAACTGTTAAAAACCTCTACCAAATGTGGGACCAGAATAGACTGAGGCCACGTACACACGACCGGTTTCCTCGGCAGAATTTAGCAAGAAACTTGATGGGTGACGTATTCTGCCGAGGAAACCGGTCGTGTGTACACTTTTCGCTGAGAAACCTGTCGAGGAACTCGTCGAGCCAAAAAGAGAGCAGGTTCTCTATTTTCTCGACGGGAGTCGAATTTGGCTCATCGAGTTTCTCGTCGGGCTGGTTTCTGACGAGAAACTCGAGCGTGTGTATGCAAAGAAACCCGCGCACCTTCGGTAAAAGTAGCGTTTGTAATGGAAATAGCACATTTGTCACGCTGTAACAGACTGAAAAGTGCAAATGTCTCTTACCAATCTTTTTCCTAACACGCAGTAACATGAGATTAGCAAAAGCAGCCCCAAGGGTTGTGCCAGTGGAATTGAACTTCCCCTGCCATAGTATGTGTTGAAGTTACCGCGTTTGAGAACGAGGAGATTTGGTCTTTAACGTGTGTACGCAAAGCAAGCTTGTTGAGTTCCTCGACAAGCCTAACAAGGAACTCGACAAGGAAAACGATGTGTTTCGCCCGACGAGTTTCTCAGTCGTGTGTACGCGGCCTTAAAGCGGATGGCCCATTAAAAAAAATATTAAAAGCCAGCAGCTCGTCTCTGCTGCTCCCCCCTCCATCCACGGTGAGGGAACCAGAAAGTGAAGCGCTCCGGCTTCACTGCCTGGTTCCCTACGGCGCATGCGCGAGTCGTGCTGCGCCCCCCTGATTGGCTCCCGCTGTGTGCTGGGAGCCAAGAGTTCCCAACACACAACCGGGGGGGGGGGGGGGCGTTGGGAAGCTAGGAAAACCTGTCTTTTGCCCAACTCTGCTGTGGCTGGAAGTTGGTGCAAATACCTGTCTTTAGACAGGTATCTGCACCCCCCTCCCCCTGAAAGGTGTCAAATGTGACACCGGAGGGGGGAGGGTTCTGATCAGCGCGACTCCACTTTAGGGTGGAGATCCGCTTTAAAGACTTTGTAAAACTCAGCTGTCAAGCCATCTGGTCCAGGTGACTTTTTGATGGCAAGCTGTTCAATTGCCCTCATCACCTCTTAACTGTGATCTCCTCTGTCAAATTCATACATGGGACATCTCCATCATTTAGACCTGGAGTAGAGTCCAAAAAGCTTTCCATCCTATCACGGTCAACTCTTTCCTCCCAAGAAGGTCAGCATAAAAGAAGCTCACGACCTCCAGGATCCCTGACCTGGATTTTGTCAAGGAACCTGTACTATTCTTAAGGTCAACGACCGTGTTAACAGCTACACCTTGTTTGCAGTTCTGGTAAGGGTCAGGCGAGTGGTACTTCCCATAGTCCCTCTCCAGAACCAAAGCAGCATGCCGGACATATTGACACTTCCTGAGAAGGAGATTGCCCCAGTATCTCCTCCTCTCCAGACAAAAATATCCAGCTTCCTCCCTAAACATTGGTAGGCCATGTATTTATTAAACTGTTTTCTATTGGCTAGGTCCCTAAAGAATTCAGCGATCCTCTTTTTAGTCAACTCCCACCACTCAGCCTTTCTGTTACAAAAGTCCAGAATGGTCATCTGTGCCTGAAAGAATTCCTCAAAGGTTTGTCTAACACGTTCTTCCTTAAGAAGAGTCTAATTCGATCTCCAGATGCCCTTGCCCCTCTGAGGGGCGTCTGAAGCATTCAGGACCACAGATAGCATACAGTAATCAGAGAACTCTACTGCAGGCACCACTGGGGGCAAGAAAGCAGAGGTCTCCTTCAAAAAAAATCTATCTATCCTCCTCTGACTTCAACCTCAATGAAAGGTGAACCTGGTGTCATCTGGGAGGTGCCTAATGTACACATCCACAAGACCAGCATCTCAAACTATACTATTTAAAAAAAATGCTATCATATCCGAGCCTGTTCTTGAAGTCCTTTCTGTCCTTGGGCCTAGTTGCTGTATTAAAGTTATGTAAAAAGAAATGTCTTGATCCTTGTAAAAAGGCATTTCCTGTCCCACTTTGTGTGCGGCCAATAAACATTAATTAGGCACAGATCCTGCCCTCCCACAAGGATGTCTAAGACCATACATCTTCCAATCTCCACCTCAAAAACCGCCTCACAGTTACCATGCCGGTTTTAAACCACACTGCCGTAAGACTCTGCCGCAAGAGACCAGTAAGATGGACTATACCTTCACTTTCTTGGCCATATGAATACCTGCCAAGGAGGTGAGCCTAGTCTCATGCAAAAATACAATTTCAGCATCTAATTGGCTGAACAAAAAGAAGGCCATAGAATGGGCTCTTACTGACTTAATGCCGGTGACATTTATTGTCACCACTTTGAACGGAGGGGGAACCGCCATTTGGGTTATTTGTTGGATTGCTTCTTAACAGGCGACGAGGAAGACCGGACTGGCCGCTGCTAGAAAAAGAGCTTTAAAGAAGATAGCAGCGGCTACCCCCGAAGAAGACACCGGAGAGTGGGAGAAGAACCGGGGAGTGTGGAGAGCAGATAAAGAGAGGGGAGTAGATAAAAGATGACCCCCGAAGTCAGAAGAAGACCCCCGGAGCTGACTAATAAATGATTTTAAAAACCTGTGTTGTGTGTTTATTTTTTCGACATTTTCCTCCAGGTAAATAGGTAGGGGTACCCCAAACTCTTTCACCTAGGGTGGGGGGCCGGTATCTGGGGGCCCCCCTATTAAAGGGGCTCCCAGATTCCGATAAGCCCCCCGCCCGCAGACTCTGACAACCAACGGCCAGGGTTGTCGGGAAGAGGCCCTGTCCTTATCAACATGGGGACAGGGTGCTTTGAGGTGGGTAGGGCTGCAGGGCGTCCCCTGCCCCAAAGCACCAACCCCCCCATGTTGAGGGCATGCGGCCTGGTACAGCTCAGGAGGGGGGGCGCTCGCTCATCCCCACTTCTTTCCTGACCAGCTGGGCGGCGTGCTCGGATATGGGTCTGGCTGTTCTTCTCGGTGTAGGGGGCTTTTCCTTACAATCCATACCAGACCTAAGGGCCTGGTATGCTCCTGGAGGGGAACCCATGTCGGTTTTTTATTTAAAATTTGGCGTGGAGTTCCCACTCATGATTCATACCAAACACAGCGTCTAGAATTGGCGGGAACCCAAGTTGGATCCCCGTCGCTTCTATGTTGGCTTTTTCCCGTCCCGGCGAGCCGGTTCGGCGCTGGCTACCGCGACGGGGCTCGTAGGTGGTTAATCTCGCCGAGAAAAGGAGTGAGATTGACACAATATCGCGGTCACCTACTGTATAAGATTCTCGCCATATGTTGCTGCCGGTTATATCCTCAAGTTTGACTTCCTGACTTCCTCCCATACAGGCCATGGCCGACACGTGAGCAGAGCCTTTCCCCTATTTATTGACAGAAAAGGGTAGAGGGCAGAGCCCAGAAATGCCTGGGAACCTGCTACTCCAGCTTAACTTTTTCCCCTCTGGGTGGCCTAAAGAAACTAAATGGCTCCACACAACCAACCTGGAAGCCCCTGCTTACACCCTGCTAGACAGGGCCATGCTGTGTGACAGAACTGTGTAAAAATCATATGTAAATACAAGTTCTTTGGCAGTTCTCTAAAAAAACTGTGAAAACAGTAGCTACAACCTGCTTGATAGCTTGGCTGCTTCCTCTGTACAAGAAGAGCAAGTAAATAATAGGCTTATTTGTTTAAAGCGGATCTCCGCCGAAAAATCAAATTTTTGACTAATAGCTCTTTAAATTAGTAATCGCACTGCTGTGCTAAACTCACGTTTTTTGTTTTAAACAGCCGCTCCGCTCTTTTTCTGTCCAGAATAACAACTTATATTCTCCATGTTCTCCCGTTGCCATCTTGGCTTTGGGCAGGAAACAGCACACAGGCATGTCATTTCCTGTTTTCGATGGATGCTGTCCCAGCATCCACCGCTCTATCTCGCGCACGCGCACCGGCGGCGTGAGCGTACCTGTTGTCATCGCTGTAATGGAGAAATTTCAAACATCCGCCCATTCCTTTGTTTACATCGCGCGTCACTTCCTGTAAAACGAAGTCGCGCGATGTCTCGGCTAATGCAGTGAATTATTATAATTAGGGAGCTCAGAGAAAGGCTCCCAGCATGCAGAGCGAGGGACAGGAAGAGGAAAATAACCCGAGAAAAACCCGACTGCCTACAGACCGGAAGCCTCAGTGTTTAAAAGGTATTGTAACTCCAAATGTTTTAATAATAGCCGATTAGGGATTGTTTTGCAGCGATATTAATGTTACAGTAAAGTCAATTTCAGGGTGGAGCTCCGCTTTAATGTCTTCATTTCAGCAATGTTTATTTAACCATAATATTACAATTTTTAATAAGACTGAACATGTGGGTATAATGGGATAGGTGAAGCTTCTCTTGAGTTTAACAGGTAGAATTTTTTTTAGCTCAGGTTTTTTAATTACTTTTTTTTGTGTGTAAGACTCTTGTGTTATTGACTGACACCTGTTTTACTTTCATGATTATGTTCATTATTTGTTGTATTTTTCAACTTTTATATTTTTTATAACTTTTTTTTACAATTATATCAATAAAATATAAGTAAAAAATATGGCTTTATCAACCAGATCCAATTTAACTGAAGATTTTTTTTTTTAAATAACAATTTTATTTTCAAACATAACAGCAGGTAGACATACCAAAAAGATGACACTATAATACAAGAACTGTTGCATTACATCGGTACTGTCAGAATACACATAAAACATTAAACCGTTAGCCAAAAACTGAAATGAAAAGATAAAGGGCCAGATTCAGGTAGATGAGAGCATCTTTGCTCTGGAGTAACGCTTCTCATTTGCGATGCGCTGCCGAAATTTTAGGAGCAAGTGCTGTTATTCAGGAAGCACTTGCTCCTAAAGTTGCGGCAGCGCATCGCAAATGAGCCAGCAGAATTCAAATTGGGCGGGTACGGGGCGTGTTGTATTCAAACTAAGCGCGATCCCGCGGCGAACGTACTGCGCATGCGTCGAGTGTCAAAGCATCCCCGTGCGCATGCTCCAAATTCTGTGAATGAACGTCAATGACGTCACATTCCCATTCATGAACTTTTTACGCAAGCGACACCATTTTTTTTTCCCGACGCGATGACGACGCCTATACCTAACATAGGATACTCCACTAGGGGGCTGCTTTATCTATGCGCCGCGTATCGCTTCCGGAAACGTCGTAACGTCACTGCGTCGCGCCCGAATTCGCTCGTGAATTGCAGATTTCCGCTTATTAACATATTTTTTGAGCGTAAATCGGCGGGAACGCCCCCGGCGCCATTTTTAAGTTGAAGTAACGATGCGATGGCGAAATTCATTTACGCTGATCGCATCGGAACTTCAACCCGGCGTTTCTTGTTTTCTGGTTACAGAAAACAAAAACGCCGGCTTAAAGTGACAGTTAGGCTGGCGGATCAATGGATCCGCCAGCCTAACTGTACCTGAATCTGGCCCAAAGAGATAAGTGGGGGATAGGAAGAGAGAGTACAGATGGGGAAAGAGAAAGAGGGGGGGGGAGCTCGACCATCAGCTCAGGACAGATCCTCACGCCGATGCCACTCCTCCAAGACCTTATCATGTTTATCCAATCTGTCTTGTAATCGTGCTGTTATTTTTTCCATCAGCTCAATGTCTTTTATTCTGGCATACAGGTCTGCTTGGGAGGGTGGGGACCGGCGCTTCCAGTGCAGGGCGATCAGACACCTCGCAGCCGTCAGGACATGCCTAAGCAGTATTTTAGAACATTTGGGGATTTGTAGAGGTGAGACCCCCAAAAGAAATGATTTTGGGGTCCTGGGAACCTGTACCCCTAACAGCCGGGTCAACAAAAGCTGCGTCTCTGTCCAAAAAGGCACAATCTTGGAGCAGGTCCAGTAGATGTGGTACAGAGTCCCCTTTTCTCCCTGACAGCGCCAGCACCTGTCCGAGCTGGAGGGATAGATAGCATGGAGGACATCTGGTGTCAGGTACCAAAAGTACAGAATTTTATAAGCGTTCTCCTTGTAGAGTGTGCAATAAGAGCTTTTGGCTGCCTGGGACCAGATCGTCTGCCAAGCCGTGGCCGGGATCTCCTCTCCCAGAGCCTTTTCCCAGCAAAGCATGTAAGCATGCTTACCCTGAGTAGAGATGGAGTAGGGGTTGAGCAGCCGGTATATAACCGAAATCAGACGTGTGGACCCCTCCAATACAAGTCTCTCAAAGTGGGTTGGCGCTGAGAATTAGAGGTTCGGGGCAAAAGACTGTGCATAATGTCGTATTTGCAGGTACCCATAAAACTCCTGACGAGACAAATCAAATTTTTGTTGGAGTGCAGAGAATGAGAGCATCTTGCGTGAAATTTGGGTCCACTAAGCGGCCGAAGTGGAACAAGTCCCGTGTCGCCCAAGGCGACGACATCTGGAGGGTGAGGCCGGCAGGCATCCTGGGATTATACAGGAAGGAAGTCAGAAGAAAGCGCTCAGAGCCCAGGCCATGGACCTGAGACAATCTGCGCCAAAGCGTCCGAAGGTGGAGCGTGGGGCCCAACAGCCGGCTCGAGTCCACCTCCACCTTCGAATTCCAGAGCAAGCTGTGTGGGATGTGTGGGTGCAAGCCATATTTTTTTCAATTTCTGTCCACTTATTGTACGATCGTTGGGGAAACCAGGAAGTTACGGCACGGAGCTGTGCCACCTGGTAGTACCGAATTAGGTCAGGGAACGCCAATCCTCCATCGGTGCGGGACGCTGTCAGGACCGTGCGAGAAATCCAAAGTCTCTCATAATTCCAGACAAAGCGTACAAGGTCCGCCTGGAGCTTTCGCAATATGGAATTGGGATGGACAGTGTCTGGAAATAATAGAGGAGTTTAGGGAGGCCATCCTCCCTAAAAGGGAGATATGGTGGGTCTTCCATTTCTGTAAAAGGTCTCTGATGGATCCAATCAGGGGAGGAAAGTTGGCCTGGTACAGGGTTGTGTAGGATGGGGGTGATCTGAACCCCTAAATACTTCAGGGCTGTCGTCTTCCAGTGATACGGGAAGCACTGGCGCAGGTGCTGTACTTTAGCTGCTGGGATGTTAATAGGGAGCGCTTCCGACTTGGTCGCATTTATCTTATAGCCCGAGAGGGTTTTTAGAAGTATTCAACTCTGCGTGTAGGTTGGGCAGCGAGGTTCTGGGCTGAGTCAGGGTAAGTATGACGTCATCCGCAAAAAGTGCCAGTTTAAACTCCCGTCCCCGCACCGGGACCCCTCGAATGTCAGGGTTTCTGCAGATGGACGCCGCCAGGGGCTCAACGCACAACGCAAACAGTAGCGGTGAGAGTGGGCACCCCTGGCGTGTCCCGTTGGAGATCCGGAAGGAGGAGGACTGAGCAAATGGCGTCTTAACTTGGGACGTAGGGTTGGCGTATAGGTGCTGAATGGCCCGTAGAAAGGGCCCCCCGAAACCCCATGTGTTTAAACGTGGCGAACAGGAAAGGCCAGCTAAGGCGGTCAAAGGCTTTTTCCGCATCTAAGCTAAGAACCAAAGATTCTAGCCCCTCCCTGTTCACCACATCAACCAGATCAATGACCCACCTAGTATTGTCCCCCGCTTGGCGGATGGGGACAAAGCCCACCTGATCCTTATGTATCAGGGAGGGTAGTATCAAGTTTAATTGAATCGAGAGAAGCTTAGTAAATATTTTCAGATCCGAATTTAGAAGCGCTATCGGCCTATAGCTAGCGCAAAGGGAGGGGTCCTTATCAGGTTTGGGGATCAGCGTAAGAAACGATTTCTGCATGTCTGAGGGGATAGGGGTCATCTGGAGAAAGGCGTTGAACAGTTTACAGAGGTGTGGCAGAAGGATGGGGAGAAACGCATTGTAGTACTCATAGGGGAGGCCATCAGGGCCCGGGGATTTATGCGCAGGCAGGGTCTTATTGGTGGCCGTCAGTTCCTCCACCATAATGGGGGCATTAAGGGAGAGGAGGTCCGGTGCCAGGAGTTTGGGAATTCCGCTGCGTTCCAGATACTGGTGTAAGTGGCTGGTCAGGTCAGAGGAGGGGGGGGGTCATGCGGGATCTCCGGGTCACTATAGAGAGCCGTGTAGAACTCCTCAAAGGCCTTGGCTATATCCTGGGGGTGAGAGAGAAGACAGCCTGCCCTGTCCTTAATTTGGTGGGGGGGTGTTTGTGTGGGAGCGTTCCGACAACTTACGTGCTAGCAGAGAGTGAGCTTTGTTTCCCTTGTCGTAATAAATTTGTTTCAACCTAAGGAGCGCCTTCTCCACCTGGCTCAGTGCCAAGTCTCGTAGCGTCGTCCGCAGCCAACGATCCGCTTCAAAAGGGACAGTGATGGCGAGGTTTGCAGCCGAAGTTCTAGGGCCCTAAGATCTCAGCTTGCAATTTAGACACTTTTGCGTCTTTCTTCATGGCTGAAGAGATCGCCATGCAACACCCTCTAAGGACCGCTTTGTGGGCCTTCCAGAGAGTGGAGGGATACATCTGGAGTATCATTTTCGAGAAAATAATGTTGCAACGTGGTTTCTAATTTCACCCTGGAAAGTCCATACTGGAGAAGGAAATTGTTTAGTTGCCAGTGGCAGGGTTTACGATTGGGGGTGCCTATATCAAGGGTCATGACTTTAGGGGCTTGGTCCGACCACGAAATTGGGAGGATTCGAGCATCCCCAGTGGAGCTGAGAGTAGCATTATTGACGAAAAAGTAGTCAATGCGAGAGTGCATACGGTGAGGGGCGGAGTAAAACATATGTGAAAAAAGGGGTAATACTGCGCTGTCTATGTGAATAATCTAGAAAAAATGCTAGCAACTTGAAATGTGAGATACCCACAAAAAAACAAACCTGTCCGTCCAGCTCAGCATACCTCTCACACTGAGCTCTCACTCTTCCTAAGAGTGAGAGCTCAGGACAGGTTGGAGACTGTCTACATTAGAGGAACAAGCATTCGCCAGTGTTTTCTGATTTGAAATCCATGTTTATTTACTGAGAGGAGAACAATCTTGCTCTGGAATTTTGCCTACGAGAACAGACTAATACAGTACACACATTTATTGGTGACAATAAAAGTCAAATTTAATGAAGGAAGTTGAAGAAAACACACGGAACACAAAACTGTATCTGCCGGCGAGTGGATGTTGCTAAGTGAGGAAACCTGAGAGACAACTACACTCGCACCAAGTATATTCACCAGGAATCCGGGAAAAGGGGCAACGGCATCAAGGAGCAGCTGACCGTCTGATACGCATTCTACCCCTGCAGGGGGGAGTGCCTCTGGATTATTTCTGAATCTTCAGTTCAAAAATTTGCTTCTTAGAACCACATAACAGGTTTTATTTCAACACGGATCATCGATCCACTGTTGGAGAAGTCTCGGCTTTTGGATATTCTGCCACGTTAACCCCTGGCTGGGGATTAAGCCATCTGCTGTCAGAAGATCTCTAGTTGGGATCTTCCCCTCTGGTAAGGGGTGGTGTGATTGAAAGGTGGAGGTGTTTATCTATCCATGCACTGTTTCTGAGTTTTTTTGCATTTGATGTCACCATCTATCTGGAGGAGTAAAACATATACTGTCTGTCCCCGGGATGAAGGGCCCGCCAGGCGTCAAACAGCGCATAACGTCTTGTAAGATGACGAAAAAGTTGAGAGTCCCTAGTGGCCCGGGTTTGTGGATCCACAGGGTTCAGCACGTGGCGGTCCAGCACCACCGACTGGGACAAATTAAAGTCCCCGCCGACAATCAAGCACTCGCTAGGTGTCCGGAACAGACATGCAAAAACCCTAGTGAGGAAGTGGATCTGGTGTGTGTTGGGGGCATAGAGGGTACATAAGGTGACGGCCTGCACCTGCCAATGACCTCTTAGGTCGCGTACACACGATCAAATCTGTCTGCTGGAAACGGTCTGCCAGACCGTCCCAGCAGACCGATTCGATCGTGTGTACGGGCAAGCCGACCGATTTGGCCAGCCGACAGATTTGAAAGCATGCTTTCAAATCTGTCGGCTGGGAACCCGTCCGCCCGAAATGTCTGCTGGTTAGTACGCTAACCAGCAGACATGTCTTCTCGCACACGCGTCGAATGGTTTCGACACATGCGCGGAAGTGTTTTACTTCCTGGTGCGGTGACGTGGCGGCATCAACATCACCGCCACGTCAGCGCGCCGTCTGCCGGCGGGGATTTTGGTTTGATCGTGTGTACACGATCAAACCAATACGTCCCCAGCAGACAGATTTGTTCAAATCGGTCTGTCCGACCGATTTGAACAAATCTGTCTGCTCGTGTGTATGGGGCCTTAGAATAATGTAGTGTCCCTGCAAATCAAGGAATGACTCAGAGCATGTAAAGGGGGAACCCTGCTTGAAGAGGATGGCTACACCAGCCCACTTACAAGGGTTAAAGGCTTGATATATATCTGAGGGTTTTGTCTGAATGCGAAAGTGAAGGAATCACCGTATTAAAGTGCGTTTCTAACTTAAGAATTTCAATAGAAAAGCTAGTAGGTTGCTACTAGCAAAAGGTCAATTTTAGGAGGAAATACTAAATGTAATTATACATTTATTGCAAATATGAGCAAAAGTGTTACAGCTGGGGTTCTGGAAATAGAGTCTCGGGCAATATAAGCCAAGTAAATGATGTAACAATTCACCTAGAGAAATAAGCAGGGCTGGACTGGGACAAAAATGTGGCCCTGGACTTCATCCAGACTGGCCATGGCCCCTGGCGGCCGGACAACTCCCGCAACCCCCCGGCCACCCAAGCCCCCTCTTCCCCTTCACTAGCCATTAGCCATTCTACTTTATTAGAGAAGAGTAGAACGGCTGGTACTGGTAGTCTTATAGGCAGTACCAGTGGGGAAGCTAGACATTATTTCACCCAGGGCAAAGAATCAGTTCAGTGCCCCCCCCCCCCCTTATGGGACAAGATTAGGCAGAAGTGAGAAACTCCCGGGCCATAGCTGTTGAGTCAGCTGTCTGTCCCCTCCCCATGCTCACCTATTGTCCCCCCTGCTCCGCTGGTCCTCCCCTTGCTTCTCTGTTCCCCCCAGGTGAGCGCTGCGGGAAGGAGAGGAGGTCAACGGGAAGGGAGAGACAGAGGAGCGGAAGGGGGGAGGTGGTCCACTGTCACTGAAGCCGGCCCACTGAGCCATTGGCCCACCGGGAAACTCCCTGTAGTCCCAATGGCCAGTCCATCCCTGGAAATAAGGGATGTAATATATGAGAGTGAGGTATACATTTTTCAAATCTGACGCGCTGTCCCAGCTAAGGTCCTGCTCTACAGGAGAGAAAGATGATTGGGTATCCATTCAAAGAATGAATCCTAAAGTAAGTATCTACCCCTGAAATTGTAAGTTAACTCAGTTCAACTCAGATTGGCCAGCAAACTCGCCTGACCTGAACCCCATAGAGAATCTATGGGGCATTGCCTAGATAAAGATGAGAGACATGAGACTGAACAATGCGGAAGAGCTGAAGGTCGCTATTGCATCTCATATGCGCTACGCCGCCGTAACTTAGAGAGCCGAGTACCGTATATAGAAACAACTTGCGCCCTAAGTTACGGCGGCGTAGCGTAAATGGGCCGGCGTAAGCCCGCGTATTTCAAAGTAGGCAGGTAGGGGTTGTGTTGTATGATAATGAAGCATGACCCCATGTAGATGCGTGGCCGAACAAACGACGCATGCGCCGTCCGTGGACGTAACCCAGTGTGCATGCTCAGAATCACGTCGGATAGAATGCCTAAGATACGCCGAACACTGCCTACGACATGAACGTAACTTACGCACAGTAAAAGGGTAAACAAAAGCGCTAGCCAACAGTGAATATAGAGTGAATGACTAATACAAAAAATAAATGCAGCTCAAATCGGGTATGTGCTAACGGCAACAAAAAACATATATAGAAAAAGGGAGGGTGATGAGCGCAAATATTCTAAAAGTGCTAAAACAATCTAATAATGAATAATACTATGAATGTGAACACACTGATAAACATAGATGGTCACAAGAGGAACCAATGAGTGAAAGAGCAGCAATCAATTGTGAATAAACAAAGTCCACCACTTTAAATAGCACATCCACTGGTGTGTATCTAGTCCATAGGCAATGTACTTGATCCGGGACAATCCTCAAGAAAATAATGTGCTCACAGAGCGCTTACCTCCCCAAAGGAAGAAATGAGCCCCACAAACTCCTTGGAATCTTGGAAATCTCAGATAGGGTCGTCCTCCAATAGGATAGAAATCCAACACAGGTCCCCGATAGAGTAGCCTCACCACAATAACCGTCAATAGTGTCGTAGGTAAAATGGAAAAACAAAGGCTCTCATCGTGAATTAAGTAAAAGCCAAGGAAATTTATTAAAGCTATAACATGCTTACAAAGAGAAAACGAATAAAACGCCAAACAGCGGCACTTCCGGTCGGACGGGCAGGGTATCACGTCACTTCCGGTCTACCTTATGCGTTGCGTCACATCACGTGACTTCATCAGAGGTTACTGAGTGCCAATGAGATACGGTCTTTTAAAGCTAAAAAGCGGAAATAGAATCGCGGCCATTTTGGATTCTATTGATGCAATCAGAGATGTCATCGTGGCCATTTTGGATCCGGGAAAGAATATATGGATGCCTATGTGAACCATTTATGGGCAAATAAGTCATAGGCAACCAGGTGGTTACACAGTAGTGGTAAACCTAATCCTCCATACATCAGTATTAACCAACCCAAAACATAATAGAATTGGACTACAACGGCTGTGTCTGGGATGACGACAACCCACTGTAAAATGTAAAAATTTATTAAAATCTAATAAATGACATAGGAATGTTAAAATCTAAAATTGCATGCGTAAACGGTGTGTATGAGTAATAAATGCACGCATAGGGTGACCTAATCAAAGTGGATGATATCCCTTCCGTTTACAGATAAAAGAATCCTAATGTTCAAAATAGGAACATAACATGCAAAAATTAATAACATTAAAAATTACTCAGGAAACAGTTCAGGTCGAACTCTACGTTTAACCCGTTGGGGACCATGGTATTAAGAGTGTGGATCCATTGGGATTCCATCTGGCTAATGGACCTAACCAGATGGGCACCTCTCCACGGCTTCTTGAATTTAGCAATACCCCAAAATGTCAGGTGTTTAGGATCTTTATTGTGTTTTTCCGCAAAATGGCGGCTGACATTATGCTTGGTGAAACCGTTTTCAATGTTCACCACATGTTCTTTTATTCGCACCATGAGTGCTCTTTTCGTCCTGAGTAATTTTTAATGTTTTTAATTTTTGCATGTTATGTTCCTATTTTGAACATTAGGATTCTTTTAAACGGAAGAGATATCATCCACTTTGATTAGGTCACCCTATGAGTGCATTTATCACTCATACACACCGTTTACGCATGCAATTTTAGATTCTAACATTCCTATGTCATTTATTAGATTTTAATAATTTTTTAATTTTTACAGTGGGTTGTCGTCATCCCCGACACAGCCGTTGTAGTCCAATTCTATTATGTTTTGGGTTGGTTAATTCTGATGTATGGAGGATTAGGTTTACCACTACTGTGTAACCCCCTGTGTAACACCCAAGATACGACGGTGTAAGAGACTTACGCCGGTCGTATCTTGGAAAAATCCAGGCGTAACTGCCTTTCTGAATCGCCGTAAAGATGCGACGGCGCAGATTTGAAATTACGGCGGCGTATTTGGAGATACGCCGCCGTAAAAGCTTTCTGAATCCCGGCCAATGAGTCTATATCATATATTACTTTTAGCTTTTAAGTTGCATTAGTGAAATAAATTAACCTTTGCACGATATTCAAATTTTTCGAGTTTCACCTGTATATTCATATGGGTTATTTCTAAGCATCTTTTGAATGTTCAGTCTTTTCTAAGCATATTCATTTGACCGTGTGGTTGTGTTGTGATTGTGTTGCTGTGTGATGGTTTGCTGGTTCTTATGTGTTCAATTTCTAGAGTTTTTATTTTTTGCCATATGTGTCTATGTATGACCGTGGTTATTAGTTAAAAAAAACATTCAGATGTTTCTAAAGATTCTCTCCGCTTAATTCAAAAGCCTTGCCTTTATGACCTTTTTCTAGACTGATAACATTGAAGCTTTTCCCTTTTTCATCCAATGTATGCTTGCAATATAAGGATTATTTAGAGAAAAAGGTAACCACCACAGTAGCTATTTTGAAAAATATAAGGCCGCGTACACACGTACGAGAACCTAGTCGGGCTAAACCCATTGTTCCGCCCGACGAGGTTCTCGGCCAGCCGTCGAGTTCGTCGACCAGGCTGTCGAAAAAGGCATCGAGCCATTAGTCCCGATGGCCCGCCGAGGAAATAGAGAACCTGCTCTATATTTTGTCTCGACGCCTCGCTCGTCAGTTTGCTCGGCAAAAGCGTACACACGATCGAGCTTCTCGGCAGAATATGGATCCCAGCGAGCTTCTCGCTGGATTCTGCCGAGAAGCTCGGTCGTGTGTACGCCGCCTAAAATTTCTTCAGATATGATCTACTCGTATTGGGTTGTTTTCAGTGACTTACATAATTGCCAACAGTCCCGATTTTCCCGGGACTATCCCGAATTTGGGACCTTTGTCCCGAATTTAGCTTGTCCCGATTATTTTCCCAGGATTTTGCTTTTGTCCTAGGAAAATTGGGAATGTTTAAGGAAAAAACGGCCGGCGGGCTACAAAAAGATGGCCACCGTCATGAGGATTATTTCCCCCTTGTGTTCAGTGGAGAGGGGAGGGGCAGCCAATATGCTTCTCCCCTCTCAACTGAACACTCACACGAGAAAGCCGGGAACTGTTGCTGCCGCGCTTCTGGGTTACACAGATCGCGACTCTGTAAGGAGGGCTCCGCTGCTGCCAGGGACACTGAAGTTGCATGGGGACACAGATCGCTCTGTAAGAGGGCTCTACTGCTGCCAGGGACACTGAAGTAAGGAGGGCTATGTTGCTGGGGGACAATGAAGAAGGAGGGCTCTGTTGCTGGGGGACACAGATCTGTAAGGAGGGCTACGCTACTGGGGGACATCAGATGTAAAGGAGTGCTCCGCTGCGGGGGACACGAGATGTAAAGGAGGGCTCCCCTGCTGGGAGACACCAGATGTAAAGGAGGGCTCCGCTGCCGGGCAACCAAATGTGAAGGAGGGCATCTGCTTCTGGGGGCACCTGATGTAAGGACTGACTTTGCTGGGGGCACCTGGTGTAAGGACTGACTCTGCTGGGGGCACCTGATGTAAGGACGGACTTTGCTGGGGGAACCTGATGTAAGGACAGACTGCTGGGGCCATCTGATGTAAGGATGGACTCTGCTGGGGGCACCTGAGGTAGACAGCTTTATTGAGCTGACAATCGTAGTAAATAAGTATTGATTGCCTAGGCTCCCTCTAGTGGCCACAATGTGGTATTTTCCAAATTCACTCTACTCAGTATGACTGAACAAATACAGTATACAGTATACAGTGTTCACAGGATTAATAGATTTATTTTTTATTTTTATGAATTAGTCATATAGACTCAGGAGGAAATTGTGTCATCATTTTTAAACTCAAATCTATATTTACTCACTTACTTACTTATGTATACGATATACAGTAAGTTCATCAGGAAGTGAAAATTCAGCAATGCGGATTGCTCAGCTACAAATAAGGCAGGTGTTGGTAGACAGTGGCGATTTCCTCATGATTGATCATCCAGTCTATTCCAAAGACATAATAAAGACAATCAGAAACAGCATTCCCTTCTCAATTTTAGATCCTATTTATGGGTGTTACTTATCAGTTAATATGCTAAAACCATTATTATGTGAGGATTGGATGAGGCTTGCTGAACATATGCACTTACTGTCCTGTGCAGGCATTACCTATACACCACTCTAATGATATTATCTTCTCACAACAGTGTGGGTACAACGTCGCACAACTGTGCAATTGTCTGGTAAAGCGATGCAGTGCCAAATTGTAAATAGTGCTCTGGTAAGGAAGGGGGTAAAATCTTCTGGGGCTGAAGTGGTTAAAGTAAATTTTTGTCCATTTGCACAGTAAAAATAAGTTAGATCTAATGAAGTGTGCTCCATCTCTGGCTGCTGCAGCATTTGTTATACTTTTACTTAGGCAGCAGTCTCTTGTCAGTGCTAAACGTCTTACATTCACCCATTCAGAGAAAGCTTGGCATTCTTTTCAGTTTGTGTTTGGACTAGATGTGAATGAATTTCACAATCTCCTCACTTCCAATCAATCAGAATGACTTGCATTAATTGAAAACAAAGCAAGGCTTTTTCTGAATGGAGGAGATGCTAAGAGAGAGACCCAAAGCAATAAATGTACTGCAGCCAGAATTTTAAGTGTAGGAAGAATAGGTTGATGAGAGAAGAGAAACTTTCGATGTCAGGCCTGGATATACACAAGGCAGATCAGCCCTTAGCAGCACAAATTTTCACACGTCGCCACTCCTATGAGACTGAGTGGGTAAGGTTCCCCCGGACAGGTGTCTCTCACACAGACCTGGCAGCCGAGGCGCCACCTCGAATCTTAGCTGGGAGGAACGGGTCTCTCTCACAGGTCCGGCTCTAGGCCTCTGCCACAGGCCAGTTAATTTGGATAGACTAAATGTGCGAACAGAGCGAATCCTCCCAGTAGTTTCTCAGCATAAGTCACCGGGCGGCAGTAGAGCGTACCTGCCAGCATCCCGGTCACCGAATCCCCGTCTGGGACTCTCTTAAGCTTCGGGAACCCAGTAAATCACTGAGGTCCCTTGATTCTTGTCTCCAGCTGAGACTCAGGAAGGCCCAGGAACCTAGCCAGGCGGGCCGCACCAGCGGGGTCCATGGGCGCGCACACCCTGATGGTGGATGCCGCACCCCGAGTCCGGGACCCCACGCACATGAAGAAGAATACTCCATCCGCCAGAAATCCTGATGGCTCCCACTGCCGGCCAAGGATGAAATGACATCCCCAGAATGCAGTCCGACCAAGTGGACCTTTCCAGAATGACATAGGTCAACAACCTAAACAAATCACAACTAGGAGCAACTTAACTCTCCCAGTTCAACTAGTTTTAACCGCAGCGCCCATACAAAAAGCAAGGGGGCGCTACACACTCTCCTCCCCCAAAAATACACTGTCCCCAGTGTCCAAAGCATTCGAATATGAATGCTGGCCTGACATCAACTTGACCAGATAGCAAAGGAAGAAGAAAAGAAAAAAAAAAGACAGAACACACATGGCAAATCACATTATCACATATGATTTATAACTAGACATGTGCAATTTTTTTCGTTACGAATACGTTTTCCGTCATTTTTCGTTATTTTCGTTGATTCCTTAACCTACGAATGAACGAATGGTTTAGCGCAAATAATAACGAATAACGATATTTCCAAAATTAACGATTATGGAAAACTACGAAGATACGAAACTACTAAATGTAAAAGAACCACACAACGAAAGAAAAAAGAAAACGAAAACATAGAAATAACGAAAATACCAAACACCAAAAAAATAAATCATGATTACGAAAAATAAACGAAAATGCAAACTTACTAATATTCGAAGAACGAAAAGAAAACAACCGAAATGCCGAACAAAGAATAAAAAACGAAAAGCAAAACTAACGAAAAATAAATTACGAATCTTCGGAAAACGGAAATGAAAACAACGAATATACAAAATAATGCAAATTCACTTTCATTAGTACTGTGACCAATAGCCACTCAGCGCTGTCCCTTACCCTGAAGAGGTTTGTTCCTTCCCCCAATGAGCTTCTTTCCTATTACTTAGTGGCTCCTTGACCTTGTGTCTTTATCTGTGTTAGACTGCAGTGCATTCCTTTCAGAGTCCAGATAGGGTGTGTTTGGGTAGGTTGCACCGGTTTTGTGGATCTGTCAAGTCAATCGCAGTAAAGTACGATTTACAAAATTACGACGAGTAGTGTGTCGAATAAACGTAAAATGTATTTTAACAGAATTACGAATGCAATAAAATCTACAAAAGAACGTTGTTACAATCAAATGAAATTAGACACAAAAATACGAATGATCATAAAGCAACAAAGATTTATTTCTTGCGAAAATACGAACGCGGCATGATGAAATGTATAATGTAAATACGAATATCAAAACAACGAAAAATAAACCAACGTAAAAACGAATGAATGAATAAATTCATTGTTAAAATACGAACGAGGCAGAATACAAAATTTTACGAAAATACTAATCTCAAATCAACGAAAAATAAACTAACATAAAAAAAACGTAAACGGGCAAAAAAAGTGTTACGAAAATACTAACGTCTTACGAAACTACGACTCGTTACGAATCACGATAAACGAACAGAAACGAAACAGAAATAAACAAAATTTTTTGCTGTGCACATGTCTATTTATAACATACACAACCCTGTCTATCTAACTGCCCAATCTCACAGTATCGATGACAGGTGGGTCCAAAACCTGCAAGAAGCAGGGGGGAAAAGGGAAAACTGGGAGAAAAAAAACCACACATAAACAGAATGGGGGGCATACTTGTCCGTAACTTTCCAACATCAGCACAGCAAGCAAGGGGGCGCTACATAAGTAAGACCTCATCTGGAATATGCAGTTCAGTTTTAGGCGGCCCCAGTTCTCAAAAAAGAATATTGGGAATTTGGAGAAAGCGCAGAGAAGGCCAACCAAACTGATAATAGGCATGGAGGAGCTCAGCTATGAGGAAAGATTAGAGGAATTGAATGTATTCACTCTGAAGAAGAGGAGAATAAGGGGGGATATGATCAACATGTACAAATATATAAGGTGTCCATGTAATGAACTTGGTGTTGAGTTATTCACTTTACGGTCAACACAGAGAACAAGAGGGCATTCGTTATGTCTAGAGGAAAAGAGATTTCATCTCCAAATATGGAAAGGTTTCTTCACAGTAAGAGCTGTGAAAATGTGGAACAGACTCCCTCCAGAGGTGGTTCTGGCCAGCTCAATAGATTGCTTTAACCACTTGACCACTGGGCACTTAAACCCCCTTCCTAACCAGACCAATTTTCAGCGTTCGGGGCTCTCACAATTTGAATGACAATTACTCATACAACATTGTACCCATTTGAAATGTTTGACCTTATTTTCACACAAATAGAGCTTTCTTTTGGTGGTATTTTATCACCTCTGGGTTTTTTATTTTTTGCGCTATAAAAGAAAAACGACTGAAAATTCTGTAAAAAATAAAAAAAAATTGTTTCTGTCATATTAGAAGGTTATTTCTCACACACAGCATATTTACACCCCAAAACACATTCTGCTATTCCTCCCGAGTATGGCGATACCACATGTGTGAGACTTTTACACAGCGTGGCCACATACAGAGGCCCAACATGCAGGGAGCACCATCAGGCGTTCTGGAGCACCCAGACCAATTCTGACATTTCTCTCCTACATGTAAAAATCATCTTTTATTTGCTCGAAAATTACATAGAACCCCAAAACATTATATATGCTTTTTTAGCAAAGACCCTAGAGAATACAATGTTCCAACTTTTTTATCTCGCATGGTATTTTCGCAGAAATTTTTTGAACGCGTGTTTTAAAAAAAAACAGTTTTGTGCTAAAAAAAAAAAAAAAAAAAAAAACAGTAAAGTTAGCCCAATGTTTTTGCATAATATGAAAGATGAAGTTACGCAGAGTAAATAGATACCCAACATTTCACCCTTCAAAATTGCGCACACTCGTGGAATGGCGCCAAACTTTGCTACTTAAAAATCCCCATAGGCGACGCTTTAATTACTTTTATTGGTTACATGTTTTTAGTTATGGAGGAGGTCTAGGGCCAAAATGATTGCTCTCGCTCTAACATTCGCAGAGATACCTCACATGTGTAGCTTGAACACCGTTTTCATGTCGGTGGAAATTACATATGCGTTTGCTTCTGCATGCGAGCACATGGGGACAGGGGTGCTTTAACTCCTTAACGACCGCCCACCGTCATATTACTGTGGGACGGTGGCACTGCTACGCGAGAGCGCGTAGCTATACGTCCGCTCTTTAGCGGACGCTAGGGGGCGCGTAAACACATAGCTCTCGTTCCTGTCAGTGGGGGAAACGCTGATTTTCTGTTCATACAATGTATGAACAGAAAATCAGTGATTTCCCCCAGTGAGTCCACCCCCCCATACAGTTAGAACACACCCAGAAACACACTTAACCCCTTCCCCGCCTCTTAGTGTTAACCCCTTCACTGCCAATGGCATTTTTATAGTAATACAATGCATTTTTATAGCATTGATCGCTATAAAAATGCCAATGGTCCCAAAAATGTGTCAAAAGTGTCCGAAGTGCTCGCCATAATGTCGCAGTACTGAAAAAAAATGCTGATCGCCGCCATTACTAGTAAAAAAAAAATATTAATAAAAATGCCATAAAACGACCCCCTATTTTGTAAACGCTATAACTTTTGGCGCAAACCAATCAATAAACGCTTATTGCGATTTTTTTAACGGAAAATGTGTAGAAGAATACGTATCGGCCTAAACTGAGGAAAAAATATATTTTTTTTATATATTTTTGGGGGATATTTATTATAGCAAAAAGTAAAAAATATTGCATTTTTTTCAAAATAGTCGCTCTATTTTTGTTTATAGCGCACAAAATAAAAACCGCAGAGATGATCAAATACCACAAAAAGAAAGCTCCATTTGTGGGAAAAAAAGGACGCCAATTTTGTTTGGGAGCCACATCGCACGACCGCGCAATTGTCAGTTAAAGCGACGCAGTGCCGAATCACAAAAAGTACTCTGGTCATTGGACAGCAATATGGTCCGGGGCTAAAGTGGTTAAAAAAAAAAAATAAATAATTATTGTTCATTTTACTTTGGAAAAAAGGTGTATCGTAGGCCTATAATACACCTCCCAACGCCTAATAGAAAGGACTTGCAAAATACTGGATAAACAGACAACAGACACTGGGAATAAAATAAAATGGATAATTGACTGTAGTCCCCAGCCAAAAAATCAGAGAAGAGCAGCTATTTAAAACAATATCAAATATAAAAAAAATGGAAATTAAACTATAAAACAACATCAAATAATGTCCCAATAGTTAAAACCATAAACAGCGCTGGTAGTGATAGTCCAGTGTAGTTCCCAAAAGAGATACCACCTCTACACTGTAATAGGAGAAAAGCAGTCCGTTGATAGCAGAGTTTGAAAAGTAGGATAGCAAGCACCTTCCACTTGTATTCTCAAACACCTCGTGGGACTACTTTATTTACTTGATTTTCACACTTTTTTTCCCCAAAAATACATTTCTTTATCACTTTTATTCCTTTTTTTTTTTTTTTATCACTTTTATTCCTATTATATTTATTCCTATTATAAGGAATGTAAACATCCCTTGTAATAGGAATATAACATAACAGGTTTGTAAAAGCACTGGAGGGTGGCAGGAGGGGGGACGTATTGCAGAGTATTGGGGTATTGCAGAGTATCGCGCAGGGTATTGCAGAGTATTGGGGTATTGCAGAGTATTGGGGTATTGCAAAGCATTGGGGTATTGCAGAGCATTGGGGTATTGCAGAGTATCGTGCAGGGTATTGCAGAGTATTGGGGTATTGCAGAGTATTGCAGAGGGTATTGCAGAGTATTGCGCAGGGTATTGCAGGGTATTGCAGAGTATTGGGGTATTGCAGAGTATCGCGCAGGGTATTGCAGAGTATTGGGGTATTGCAGAGTATTGCAGAGGGTATTGCAGAGTATTGCGCAGGGTATTGCGCAGGGTATTGCAGAGTATTGGGGTATTGCAGAGTATTGCGGATTGGGTATTGCAGAGTATTGCAGAGTATTGGGGTATTGCGAGTATTGCAGGGTATTGCAGAGTATTGCAGGATTGCGCAGGGTTGCAGAGTATTGGGGTATTGCGCGCAGGGTATTGCAGAGTATTGCGCAGGGATGGCTGAGCTGGGATGGATTGATGGCTGGATCTGTGACTGCAGTTGCCACAGATCCAACCCTCAGTGCTGCTGCTGCCTCCACTCTCCCCCCTCTCCTTGCACACTGTACCGATCGGTACAGAGAGGAGAAGGAGGAACCTGTGTCATCACATGACGCTGGTTTGTTTACAAGTGATCGCTCCATCATTTGACGGAGCAATCACGTGGTAAACGGCCGCTATCAGCGGCAATTTACCGTGATCCGTGATGAACCGGGTCTTCTATATCTAAATGTATATAACTGGGTACTGACATTTATAGGTAACGTTGATCCAGGGAAGATCTGATTGCTTCTCGGGGATCAGGAAGGAACTTTTTCCCCTGCTGTAGCAAATTGGATCATCGCTCTGCTGGGTATATGGGATTGTACGATATTTTTTATTTTATTTATTTTTATGGTTGAACTGGATGGACTTGTGTCTTTTTTCAACCTGACTAACTATGTAACTATGTAACTATGCTGACACAAGATTGCTGCCTGAGTAAAGGTAAGATTAAAAAAAAACGCTGAAGCAACCAGAGAGCTAATTTATTTTTACTGTGAAAATGTTCAAAAATAATTGGTTGATCAGTGATTGGCTGAGACGCATGTCAGTGTTAACCAGGGAACGCTGCTCCGTGTGTCCATTTACTTCTTATTGGCTGTGATTGACCGTAGCGGAAGCCAATGGCTACTGCTGCTTTTTCAGCCAATGAGGAGGGAGAGTACCAGGAAAGAAAAAGCTCTTGTGCACATCACTGAATCAAGATAAGGGCTAAGGTAAGTTTGGGGGGGGGGGGGGGCTGCTGCACACAGGTTTTTTACCTTAATGCAGGGATCTGCATCCCATGAGGCATTGTAAATTCTGACATTCACAGACATGACTAGGCATTATGAAAATTGTAGTTTCCGAACAACTTGTGGGCCATAGTTTGAAGACCCCTGCCTTAATGCATTCAGCTTTTACAACCACTTAAAAGGGGTCTCTTTAAAAAAAAAAAAAAAAAAAAAACTGCTGACTTTTAATAAGAGACTTATCTGTAAAGCGATCCAGCGCTGTCCTCACCCAGGCTGGTTCTTTGGCGGTTTTCGGTGTCCTCAATGCCAGCATGTTTACTGTGGGAATCTGCTGCGATTCCTTGACCCTTCACAGCTGGGTGCCCACTGCGCATGCGTGAGCCGCCCTGCAATCTGAAAGGTCCTGCAGCCTCCTGGGACCTGTAATGTGTCCAGGGCCTTTTGAAGGAATTTGGGGGCCCCAAGCAGAATAGAAAACATGTCCTTCCCTGTGTCCTTCTTACTCCCCTCCTTCCCCCTCATGTTCTTTTTACCCTCCCCATGTTTTTTTTTTACTCCCCCTCCCTATTTTTTTTTACTCATATATACATATTAGCCCCATATCATCATTATACCAGCCCAACAGCGTACCGTCATTATGTTCTTGTTCATAAAAGGGAAAACCATGCAGTTTAAAGCAAATTTGCACTCATACAAATTACACTCATCGGTGCCCATCAATGCAGCCTCACCAGTGCCCACCAATGCATTCTCACCAGTGCCCAGCAGCTCAGCCTCATCACTGCCCATCAATGCAGCCTCACCAGTGCCCACCAATGCATTCTCACCAGTGCCCAGCAATGCATTCTTACCAGTGCCCAGCAGCTCAGCCTCATCAGTACCCATCAATGCAGTCTTAACAGTGCCCATCAATGCAGCTTCACCACTGCCCATCAATGCAGCCTCACCAGTGCCCATCAATGCAGCCTCATCAGTGCCCACCAATGCATTCTCACCAGTGCCCACCAATGCATTCTCACCCGTGCCCAGCAGATCAGCCTCATCAGTGCCCATCAATGCAGCTTTAAGAGTGCCCATCAATGCAGCCTGTTCAGTGCCCATCAGCTCAGTCTGTTCGGTGCCCATCAATGCTGCCTTTCAGTGCCCCTCAGTGCCACCTGTCAGTGCAACCGCATTAGTGCCCATCAGTGCTGCCTGTCAGTGCCACCACATGAGTGCTGCCTATCAGTGCCACCACATAAGTGCCTCTCAGTGCCACCTATCAGTGCCACTGCACGTCAGTGCCACATGAGTGCCCATCAGTGCCGCCTGTCAGTGCCACATGAGTGCCCATCAGTGCCGCCTGTCAGTGCCACCACATGAGTGCTGCCTATCAGTGCCACCACATAAGTGCCTCTCAGTGCCACATATCAGTGCCACTGCCTGTCAGTGCCGTCTGTCAGTGCCACATGAGTGCCCATCAGTGCCGTCTGTCAGTGCCACATGAGTGCCCATCAGCGCCGTCTGTCAGTGCCACCACATGAGTGCCTCTCAGTGCAGCATGTCAGTGCAAACTGTCCCACTACATGAGTGTCTCTCAGTGCAAACTGTCAGTGCCACTGTCTGTCAGTGTCACATGAGTGCCACCTGTCAGTGCCACATGAGTGCCCATGAGTGCCGCATGTCAGTGTCCACTAGTGAAGGAAAATATTACTTATGTTAGCCTGCTAGCATAAAACTCACCTGCTTGTGGCCATTCACTCTGTACTATAATTCCCATAGTGCCTTGCAGGAACGGAGGGAAGGGGAGGAACTCTGTACTCTGTTCCCCTATGCTGCCAGGAGCGCGATTGGAGGAGGAAGCAGAGGTAGGAGGAGAGGGGCGGGATGCTGGAAGAGTGGGCGGTCATGTGATGGAATCTTCAGTCGAGGAGGAATGGTCGGCTACGCTACTCACTAGCACAGCACAGGCATGCTGTAGCAGCTCCAGCTCCTCCTCTACATAGCTCTGCATGTGCTATCCCTCATGGACAATGCCTACGTCCGCCGGGAAACTGTCTGGCTGCCCAAGTAATGTCCTGGGATCGTAGCCATAATCCAGGGATGTCTGATCACTGTAGGAAGTGCAGCAAGCAAGGGCGACTGTTTGGGGCCCCAGGCCAGCTCGGGGCCCCAAGCAATTGCTTGGTTTGCCTGCCTTGTAGCGACGGGCCTGAATGTGTCCCAGGAGGTTGCAAGTGGGGAAGAAGGGGGGCAAACTTTCCTTTGGATCGCCTAGGCAATTCCAGTAGAAGTCGGAGCAGGTTTGCCAGAAATAGGCCCCCCCACTCCCCAAAGTAAAATAAAAGTTTTTATTATTGGCAGAGGAAGGGGAAAGAAGAGGAAGATCGGGACTTCAGTGTATCAGTGAACTTCTGCTTTAACCACTTGCTTACTGGGCACATAAACCCCCTTCGTGCCCAGGCGAAATTTCAGCTTCCGGCACTGCGTCGCTTTAACTGACAATTGCGCGGTCGTGCGACGTGCCTCCAAATTAAAATTGGCGTCCTTTTTTTCCCCACAAATAGAGCTTTCTTTTGGTGGTATTTGATCGCCCGTGCGGTTTTTATTTTTTGCGTTATAAACAAAAAAAGAGCAACAATTTAAAAATATATATATATTTTTTACTTGTTGCTATAATAAATATCCCAATTTTTTTTTTTTTTAAATATATTTTTTTCTCAGTTTATAGATAAACCAGTTAAACCACCCCCCCCTCAAAACACCTCACCTCGGGCAGTGAAGGACACCCCCCCAATCACAAGCTGACACCCCCGCCCACTAACTCGCCAGATCAGGCCGCTCAGGTACATGGAACAGATCATGGCAGGCTTGGGCAGCAGCACAGGAGTTAGACACAGATAGGTGGAGAACACATGCCAGGCACAGCCGCAGCGCTGGAGGTGTGCACCCCCCCCCCCAGCAACGCCACTGCTTGTACATCCTGTAGTCTGGTGGGGGAAACCACAATGTGGTCTGGGGGAGCAGGTATTCAGCATAACTGGAAGTGTAGAATACATGCAGCAGCTGAGGAGCAGTGATTTAACACACAGGCCAATGGAAAGGGAGGTCAGGTTGATTGATAAAAAAAGACACAAAGATAAGCGATAGCAAGGAAAGCGGCACATGATGAGCAAGTAGCCTTTGATGTTTTCATATCTAATATTGCCCCCATATAAAACTAGTGCACTTGGAACATACTGTATAGTGCGTAATGATTTTGCTTAAGAATGGTACACACTACTAGTTATTTTCCTTCAATCCAGCAGGGATAATTGAAAAAAATTGACAGCTCAAATGCGCCCCTGTTCACCGATTCAGGTGTGAATCAGGTCAGAATTTCTGCCTGAATTCGCACCTGATTCACAGACAAAGGCGGACAGGACCCTTTCCAAATGCACACCACGGTCACCCCGGAGGTGTGTGAACCAGCTCCATTGAGAGCCAGTTATTACCTTATACATTAAGGTAAAAAAAAACATTTGAGCTCCTGTACCCCCCCCTTAGAACAGTCCTATTTGTTACATGAGCCTGATCAATTCAAGCGACGGAGACAAGCACAGCAGCTCCAGCTGCTGTCTCGGGTCCACATTGGATAAATTGAATCAAATCCAGTGAAACGGGAGCTGGGTGGTCGGGGCCAAGTCCTGCTGTCTGTGTCAATGGACGCAGCAGCAGGACCCGGGAACGCTCCCACATGGATGCCCCATGGAAAGTGGCTTTCTGCGGGGGCACTCGAGGAACCAAAAGCGCAGTGGGGGGGACCCCAAAAAAAGAGGATCGGGCCACTCTGTGCAAAACCCTTGCACAGGTGGTAATTATAACATATTTGTTATTTTTTCTTTTTAAACTAAGCTTTACAATCACGTTAAGGCTGGCCATACATGTTTAATTTTCTTGTACAATTTTCCTTTAGATTTACCAATAATATGATGTCAAAACTAAACAACATTTTCAATTGTATCCAATCAGGCAGGCCCTTGCGCTACATAGCTGAACATAAATCAAGTGAAAATTGTACAAAAAATTGTAAAAAAAATTGTAAGCAATTTGTATAATTGATGGCCAGCCTTATGCCGCGTACACACGATCGGATTTTCGATGACATAAAATCCGATGGAAATTTCTGTCGGGAATTCTGATGAAGCTGACTTTCATCAGCCTTGCCTACACACTATCAGACTAAATTCTGACCGTCCAAAACGCGGTGACGTAAAACACTACGACGAGCCGAGAAAATCGTTCCGTGTCGACTTGATTCTGAGCATGCACAGATTTTTCACACAGACGATCGGAAATTCCTATCGTTTTTTTTTTTTCATCTGAAAAATGTAAAACATTTTTTTACACCGATGGATAAAAAGTCTGATGGGGCCCTCAGCAAGATAAAACAGAAATAGGTTTTCATTAACATTGTGAAAACGAACATTTTGTCTTCTGTCTGGAATCTCAAGTATCTAACAAATAACAATCTGCTTTTGTAAAAGCACAAATTGTATTCATCAATTTGTTGCTATAGCTAGTTATAGCATTTCGTTTGATGGCTTGGTATAATAAGCTAATTTGTCCTGGCATATTGTGCTGTAGTGGCTTATACAGTACATGCAGTGTGTTATATGGATGATTAACTGCAACTGAACTTGCAGATTATTTGCAGTGATAATTTTTCAAAAGTTACCAAACAGACAGAATTCATGAGAAATGGCAAGAAAAAATTACTTTATTTTTTATTTTATAAGAGATAGAGATCTGAGGAAATGGGCCATTCATTTAACTTTTCCGTATGAGGGTCATTTGTTCTTTCTCTGCAATCTTTGTGGAGCAGAATGGATGTAAAGCTGTAAAGAACATGGGTGACAGCAGAAAAGTGGCATTTGTGTAAATGCATTTGATAAACATGTGTGGCTGTATGTTACTTTCTACATGATATTCTATGAATTGCAGATGTCTGGTTATAGTTTGAATACAGCACTTTCCTGTGTGCTTGAAAAAAACTGGGGGTGCTACATAGTAATATGCTATCAGATTTTAGAGCAGCTAGCAATAAAGCACTAAATCTTTTTGTAGTCTTGATATGTGTACTATTCTTGGGGCTGAAGTAACATAGTAGGAATATCAATTACTAGAGCAGCCATCTACCATATAATAGATCCATGACGATAGGTTACAGTTAGGCCGCGTACACACGATCGGTCCAAACTGATGAGAATGGTCCGACGGACCGTTTTCATCGGTTCACAGACTGATGGACTGATGGTCTGATGTGCGTACACACCATCAGTTCAAAAAACGATTGTGTCAGTACGCGGTGACGTAAAACACAACCACGTGCTGAAAAAATGAAGTTCAATGCTTCCAAGCATGCGTCGACTTGATTCTTAGCATGCGCAGGTTTTTGGACCGATGCTTTTGCGTACTAACCATCGATTTGGACCGATGGTCAGGCGTCCATCGGTCCGATTTTTAAATAAAGTTTTAAAACTTTGGTCCGACGGACAACGGACCGATGGGCCGTACACGCGGTCGGTTTGGACCGATGAAACTGGACTTAAGTCCATTTTCATCGGTTTGGACCGATCATGTGTACGCGGCCTAGGATATAGGCGTTGGATACTCAGGCCTTGTACACACGACGGAGGAACTCGTCGTTTTAGACACATTGTTTTTCTCAACGAGTTCCTTGTTAGGCTTGTCGAGAAACTTGACAAGCTTTCTTTGCGTACACACAGTCAAGACCAAATCTCGTCGTTCTCCAACGCCGTGACGTACAACACATACAATAGCAGGGGAAGTTTGATTCCACTGGCACAACCCTTGGGGCTGCTTTTGCTAATCTCATGTTACTGCGTGTCCTCTGGTTCAAAACTCATAAGTACTTTTTTTTTTTTTTTTAAGTTTAAGAGTTTTATTAAATAGATATCAGAAAAATACAACCAGTGCTCTCAATACAATCTTGAAGCGGAAAGAAAAATGAAGAAACGAACAACAAAAAAAAAAAAAAGAAAAAGGGAATACATACAGTGTAATTCTTCAAATAGAGTAATATACCTTTCCCCAAATACATTCAATAAAGGGGATAGCGATATATAAAAAACAGATAAGACATAATATTGTAAATAAGTATAACAATAAAATGAGAAAATAAGATGAGGGCAAAGACCCAGGCTAACGTTCTGTAAGAAAAATATAAGTCTATCACAGTCTGAATATGAATTTCCATAAGAGATGAGTAGCATGGAACAGGTAATAGACCTGTAATTCCGTTTCGACACCCCTAATGGGAACAAACTGTGTCAAAAGGGAATCCATATCCTAAACCTAAATCTTGACCTATAAGTCATCAAACTATCCGAACGGCTTCTGATAGTCAAAGGGTCTGTGTGCCGAGAGGATGTCTGAGGATAACAAAATGCACAAAACTAAAGAAAAACGTCAGAAAAAAAAAAAAAAAAAAAACCCTAAGGCAACAAGGTGTAACAATCGGTTACAGTGTCTTGAGAAAGTCCAGAATCTTACTACTAAGATAGATCAGAAAATAAGAAGTCCCGTGCAATCCTATGTACTAATGTGGAAGGATTCTTTTTCCTCCTATACCTTTACATGAAACGACTTATTAAATGCAAAAGAACTGGTATGATGAGCTCGAGGACAGGGAGGAGTATGAATGAGAAAGAAGCAAAGAAAAATAGAGAGTAAAGTATAGAGAGAGGAAAGAACGTAAAAAGGTTAAAGGGGTTGTAAAGGTACAAGTTTTTTTACCTTCATGCATCCTATGCATGAAGGTAAAAAAACATCTAGCAGCACCGGCCCCCCCCGAGCCCCCGTTGTACTTACCTGACCGTTCGAATCTCCCGGGCGCGTCCACGTCGTCCTCTTCGGTTCCCAGCCTGGCCATTGATTGGCTAGGCTGGGCGGATTGATAGCAGCGCAGCCATTGGCTAGCGCTGCTGTCAATCAGGGCGGATGACGCGGCGTGCTGGGGGGCGGAGCCGAGTGATACAGTCGGCGGCTATGGCCGCCGCTGTATCACGGGAGCGCGCTCGCAAAAGCTTTCCTCCATGCGAGCGCCCTCGCATGAAGAAGGAAAGCTTTTGCGAGGAGGAGCCCAGACAGCCGCCGAGGGACCCCAGAAGACACTGCACAGTGGAGGTAAGTATCACATGTTTGTTATTTTTTTTTTTTAAATCCCTGACTTTAGTGTCCCTTTAAGTTGATTGTCAGCCTGTATATCCAGTGTTCATGGAGGGAGATATAGTTCCTGCTAGCAGGGGGACCCCCATATATCTGGCCCATGGCTCCCAGACCGCCTTGAAGAAATCTGTGGTGTTCAAAATAGTGCTGACCATTTTTCCTGGGTCATGACCCAGGATATCTTCCTTTTGGCTGCAAGATAGGAGACTTTAGGCTGTTTCCACGCCCCTGCCAAAGTAGTTTTTGCACCCAGAAGCATAAAGTTTATTAACCTTTGCGTGTGTTTAGAAGCCTGGGGGTAGCTCCTAGTAATGCAATTTGAGGAGTTTTCTCCAAGGGCACTCCCGTGACCTTTCTAATAAGACTAAAGATCTTATTCCAAAATCCTCTAATTCTGGGGCAATCCCACCAAATATGGATCATTGTGCCCTGAGCTTGACACTCTCGAAAGCAAAGTGGTGAGGCAGTTGGGAACATTGAAGCCAGCCTGCTAGGGACCATATACCACCTCATCAAGACTTTTAGATTGGCTTCTATCAGAGACGTATTGACTAGTCTCTTAAAGGCTTTTGTTCCCACCCTGTGCCACTCTTCCAGATCCCAGTTCATCTGCAGATCCCTCTCCCATGCCTCCATATATGTGAACTTGGTGCAAACCTCAGACAGAGATGTATATATCGTAGAGATTCCCCCTCTGTGTTCTCTCATCCGAGAGCACCAGCGCTCATAATCAGTGAAGGTATGGGAACCGGAGCTAGCATTCCAGAACAAAGACACAAAGTTGAAGATGAGAAAATATCGAGACCTCTCGTGGTCAGGCATACCCAACTTTGTTATACAATGCTCCAGGGAAAGTGGTCCGGTGGCTAGAAGAAAGTCTCCTATTCTGTAAATCCCCTTGTCCAACCACCATTGAAATGCTTTAACGTCCATTCCTGCTATAAATTGGGGGTTGTGGAAAATTCGGGTTAGGGGCCTAGATCCTGAAATCCGAGAAGGGAGATGTCTCAGGTCATCCCAGACCTTCAACGCTTGGGACAGTGTTGGGGACATTATCGCCAGTCTAGATTTTTGGGGTATCCATAGTAAGTTTTCCAGGGTCAGGTCAGGGACCGCCAACCTCTCTATGTCCAAACAGTCAGGTTTCTCGCATTTAGAGTAGATAGAGGAAAGTTGGGCTAATCTGGCAGCTTGGTAGTATTTAAACAGGTTAGGGAGGCCCAGACCTCCCCGTGTCTTGGGTCCATATAATACATTTTGGGCCAATCTATAACCTTTACCTTCCCAGATAAATTTGAGAATTTTATTCTGGAATGATTTCAGTTGGTCCTTCTTGATAGCAATCGGGAGGTATCTGAATAGGTAGAGCAATCTAGGCAGGAGGGTCATCCTTATTGAATTAATCCTACCCACCCATGAAATTTTAAGTCGGGCCCACATCTGAAGATCAGTCTCCAATCTACGGAACATGGGAGGGAAGTTTGCCTGATAAAGCTGTTCAATCCTGGGTGTCAAATTAATACCTAAATAACGAATTGATGCATCTGCCCATTTAAAATCAAAATGAGGTTTCAGGGAGTCGATTACCGAGGGCCGTGTGGAAATATTTAGAGCCTGGGACTTATCGAAATGGACCCTAAGACCTGAGATCTTTCCAAAGGACTTGAGTAAGTTACAGACGATAGGGAGAGAGGTAGTGGGAGAGGTGACAAAAAGGAGGAGATCATCCGTGAACAGAGCGCATTTGTGGACTTGAGATCCACAGATCACCCCCTTTATGTCAGACTCCGATCGAATGGCTATAGCCAATGTCTCTATTGCTACTGCAAAGATCAGGGGGGAAAGGGGACATCCCTGCCTCGCACCCCTTGCAATACTAATGGGGTCAGAAAAATGGCCCTGCAACTTAACCCTTGCCCTGGGCTCAGAATAAAGAGATTTCAGAATTCCCCGGAAACATTCTCCAAAGCCCCACCGTTGCAGAATCTCAAAAAGGTACTCCCAAGATAGGGAGTCAAAGGCCTTCTGGAGATCCAATGACAGAAAAAGTCCTTCCTGAGAAGGGTCCCCAGACCATCCCGACTGAAGCAATGAGAGAATGTCCACTGCTCTCCTCATCTAGTCTGGACCCTGCCTCCCTGGGATGAAGCCAACCTGGTCCTTATGAATATAAAGGTGTATAAAAGAGTTCATTCTATTCGCAAGGATCTTGGTCAGTATCTTTAGATCATTACTAATTATTGAGATGGGCCTATAATTTTCTACTAGTTCTGGGTCCTTGTCTGGTTTGGGAATAACCGTAATGTATGCCTCGTTCAAATGTGGATGCAATCTTTCCCCTCCTCGTTTTGAGTTAAAGAATTTTGTGAGGTGGGGCCTAAGGTTTCAGCAAAGGTTTTATAATATGGCGTTGAGAGGCCGTCAGGTCCTGGTGCTGAACCCCCCCTTTAGGTTTCTGATTACTTCCAACGTTTCGTCAACTGAAACTGGGGCTTCCATTAATTCAATATGGCATTTCTGCAGGGATTGTTAGCTGGTCTAAAAAGGATTTAATTTCGGATTGTCTGGTTGTACCTGACCTTTGATACAGGGAGGAATAGAAAGTTTCAAATGCGTGCAAAATGCGCATAGGATTAAGAGTAGTGGTCCCATCTCCTGTTCTGATTTTGGGGAGTGCAAACGAACCTCGGTGAGAGCTTAGTGGCCAGCCTTGTATTCATTCTATCTTTCTGTAAATAAAATCTCGCGTTACTCCAATTTAAAGATTTTTCGGCCCTGACAGTAAGCGATAAATTTAACGCCAGCCGGGCTGTATCAAGCTGTGCGACCTGGACTTTCGTCTGGTCCTTCTTATGTTCCTTGCGCAATAGTGTAGACTCCTTTTCAAGTTTAGCTATTTCCGCGTTCTTTTCCTTTTTACGTTTAGAGGCTATTTGAAATAGTTTACCGCGAACAACAGTTTTGTGGGCAGCCCAAAGAATCTCAGCCGAGGTTCCATCGACATCATTTAACGTGAAGTATTCTTCTATTGTTTTGTTGATCTCTGAGATTATGTTAGGATCACCAAGAAGGGATTTAATTTCCAGTGTGATTTGAGGGAGTCTGTATTTTGTGTTTGTATTGAGCAGATTACCATCGAATGGTCTGAAAGTGATGTGTCTTTGATAATGGCTTTATTCGCCAGGGGACATGTCTAGCAGAAATGATAATATGATCAAACCTGGAGTATGATCGATGTGGGTGTAATCTCTTTTTGTCGGATTAAGTTCCCGCCATATATCTACAAGATTTTGTTGGAAAATTAATTTGGCTATATGGGAGCTGGCTTTGACTGGGCGGGTTAGTCTGTTGGCCAAAGGTCTGGACTTATCCAGGCTCTGGTCAAAAGCTATATTTAAATCGCCTCCGTATAATATTGATCCCTCTAGGAGGGGTTCCAAGGTAGTAAACATAAACTGGAAAAAGAGTTTCTGACCTCTATTGGGGGCATAGTAAGAGATAAAGGACATTAGTTGTTCGTCTATCAAACCCTTAACCAGCAGAAACCTGCCGCCCGGGTCTCTATGTATTAGAAGGGGGTTGAATTTACAGGTTTTTGCAAAGAGAATTGCCACCCCTCTAGTTTTGTCCTCAGCATTTGCTAAGAAGAATTGTGGGTACTGAGCATGCAAAAATGCTGGGGTGAAGCTGGTTGGAAAATGGGTCTCTTGTAAAAGAATCACAGAAATTTTCTGGGAGTGGTACGACTGAAAGATCTTCCTTCTCTTAACGGGGGAGTTTAGTCCCTGGACGTTATGCGAAGCGACTTTCAAAATACTTGGAGGTTTGGAGTTACTGGACAAAGCCATAATGGTGGGAGGACAAAGCGGTCGACATATCACTTACCCTGAACAATGTGAGGCATGAGAGAGGGAAGCACGGGCTGCAGACTTCAGGTGGACCCAGGGCGTGGTGAGTAAGGTACTGCAGGAACAGGCTGACAATCAAAGAGAGAAGGTTACGGAAGAGAAAAACAGAAAGACAAGAAAAACAGAGATGAAAACATATCAGATAATTAATGTAAACCAATGAGAATGGGAGGAAAAAAGTATCCTACCATCCTCGTCATTCAAACCACTAACGTAGCCCCTAGAATGGGCTACTGGACCACCCCCCGACAGTGAAAAGTCCACCGTCCAGTAGTGGTAAGAGGCGCACGGTGACTGCCCCAGCCTCCATCAGCCTTCAGATTAAGCAAAAGAAAACTTAAGCATTTCAGCAAACATACTTAATCCAAAATTATAACAGTTCATAAAATAGAATTATACAGAACACGGTCGGTGCAAACATATTAGTGCTCATAATAAAAAAAAAAAGGGGAAGGGGGGGGTGGGGGTGGGGGGGGGTTGACAGAGCGGGAGAGGATGTGTCAGAGAGAAGCCTTCAATAGCCAAAAGTAATTTTGTAGATGAAATTTAAGGACATAAGAGTCCCTAACCACAGATGGGAGACCCAATTCAGAGATACCCTAAGGGTATTTAATCAGGGGAGAAGTAGAAATCAACAGTCTCAGTCCCCTGATCAGGTTTTTGCAGGATCCTTGGTGCGTCTACTTTTAACCATCTTCCATGTAGGGGAAATAGGACTGGTCGGGTGGGATGTTTGGAAGACCCTGCTTGAAAATTTGAAGTGTCCATTGCTGACTTCAATGAGATAAACCGAAGGGCAAGCAGAATTTTTTCTCCCTCAGCAAGTGTGGTGAAAGTGTAGGTCTTGCCTTAGTACGTGAATTTCAGAGCGAATGCCCACCAATATTTAATTTCCTTCTGCGTCAGGATGACTAATTATGTCCCTGGGAGAGCCGTCCTTCCTCGGAGGGCCCAAAGATCTGGGAGCTCTATCCAGCTCTAGCTTATGTGGAGCAATAGAGGGAAGCATGCTCTTAATGAGGTCCTGGACAGCTTTGGGTACATCTGTTATGGACTCAGGGAGGCCCCTGACCCTAAAATTGTCCCTTCTGGAACGATTCTCAAGGTCATCTATTCTGCTGAGGGCCACGTCTAGTTTCTCTTGCAGAGATTGTATTTGGTCGGTGTTTTGGTTGGCTCTAGAAACTGTGATGTCAAGCTTATTTTCTATTATCTCCATCCTGGAGCCCAAAATCTGAAAGTCAGAGCGAATGTCATTAGTTATTTTCAAAGCTGTTTGTGCAAGGCCCCTTTCAAGTAGTTCAGAAAACGTTTGAAATAACTCCCCTGCATTCTGAGGGACCATAAGGTCAGCATTTCCTGAGGGGGGAAGAGTATTGAGGAGAACAGCAGAATCCTGTGGAGAATTAGTATAAAGGGGCAATGTGGGTAATATTGAGGATTCTAGAGTAGCCATTGGTCCTGGTGTGGAGCCTGAGGTGCCCTGGGCTGACTGTGAGGAGAAGTTTAGTGTTGTAGTAGACAGTACTTGCCTCACTTCAGTGCATCCCTCAGTATAGGAGACCTGCGGCTGAGGCGCGGCCGCCATCTTGGATTCGGCCTGAAATTCCAGCGCCGTATATTTTGCTTCCAGGCCTCTCCGAACTGTGCTGCTGTACATAGGGGTAACGAGAATCCGTTCCCCCGTTGAATCCTCTCAAAACGGGTCATTGCACCGCCGTGAAACTGCTGCTATGGCTGGTGGATGGCTGAGGCAGAGCGGAGCTCCCGGCTTAAGTGGCCATCTTGGACGCCTCCGCGAATGCGCCTAAGTACCGTATCTTATGTTTGAATAATATGTCACTGGTATTACTGTATCGTTTGAAAAAAAAAATAATATTAAACATAGATCCATAATGGTAATATGAGCTTTGAAGGGGTAGAAAATGTTAACAAAAGAAAAAAAGAAAATCATTGTGGCACATATACTTTGTTATATCAGCAGATGTAGAAAGAGGCAGAATGTAGAACAGAAATTAGATGTGATGTATGCTCCTACTGTATTTTTTTTTTTTTGGAGTAATTCGTTATGATCGCAATAAATTCGAAAATTTTAAAAATCTGAAAATAAGAAAGAAAATACGAAAGAATAACTAACTAACACATTATAGGTATTGGAATTTACTTTCAAAATGTGGCTGTTGGTGAACAAATACGAAGAAGTTACGAATTATCCAAAATAACAAATGCTGCATCTAGAACAAATTAATAAAAATAATAAAAATAAAACATTTTTATTATTATTTATTATTATTAATTCATTACGTTCGTTTAGATACGACATTCATTATTTTTAATAAAATTTGTGACTTCGGATAAGTTCGTATTCCTTACCTTCACAAAGCTAGCATCCTGCAAAACCTGCAAATACGTCAAAACGGCCAGAAGTCCTTTACCACAAAAGGAAAAACCTATGTATTAAAGGACTTCTACAATTAATCCTCAGATTTTGTGGTTTATGGGTTCACCTGTCCGTGCGACCTGGTCTATGTGGGACGCACAATACGATGCCTCGGCACCAGATTTGGAGAACATAGAAGACAGATTGAAGGAGGCACCGATTCACATAGACACTTCACTCAAGCCCACCAACACTCCACTGAAGGCCTGCAGGTCTGGGTGATTGAGCAAATACCCAACTCTCTCCCAGTCGCAGAACGTTATAAAAAATGATGCCTGGGAATTGAAGGATCTGAGAGAGAGAGAGAGAGAGAGAGAGAGAGCGACCCGAGGAGACAGCTGGCTGCAGAACACCTTGACATCAGCTGCCTCACAAAGCTCTGAGCAAAGGCTTTCCTACTATATGCGGTTACTAATTTGGCTTCTGGTAAGCCTTCATTTTATTTGGTGACACGGTGGTGGTGTTAATTTAGTCACAACTTAGGACAACATACATCTTTATTCCAAGTATCGTTTTTTATGTGCTGTTTGGCGTACTTCACTATGTGAATTTCAAACTTTTTTGGGGTAATCAACTGCTGATACATCTGGAGCTTCCCGTAATCCCTACCCTGCTTTGGTATCCTGCTGTGGACTTTTAAAGGCCCTGGCTGGGATTCAGCCGCAAGCGAGTTATGCTTGCCTTCTGGTAAGCCTCCATTTCTTATCACACTGGCAATTTGGTGGTGGTTATATATCTGTTTATTCCCAGGACTGCCTGATAAGGACTTTCCAACACTCCTTGTTTTCACTATTTATACTATATTGGTTTTTATTGCCATTTGAGTATACTGGATTCTAAATTCATTCAAAGACACTATTTCATATATGGTTCTGAAAACCACTTGTTTATTATATTTTTTTTATTATTTATTTTTTATTTTTAGCGCAACTTCAATTTTTTCTCTTGTGTATTTAGTGTGTGTATAACACTTAGTGGTTGCAGCTTGTAGTCATTGTCATTTGTGCATGTAGCGCGGTAATTTCTTTGCATATTTTTTTGCTGGGGAGGCACCTGATGCAAGGACAGACTCTGCTGGGGGCATCTGGTGGCTCAGGGCTTCCACTGAGTTGAATGATTTAATAGTAATAATAGACAATCAACCTGACACTATAACAACCATGGTGCCAGGATGATTGAAGCGCTAACCCCTAAGTGTTTGGAGTATCTTTATCTGCTGATTTGTTAAAACTTTCTGGAATACACATATTTGTATTGTGGTGTAGTATCTGGGTCATTCTTTCTTTCTCCATCCCTCATCCATCTCAGACTCTAACTCCGCCCCCTTTCGAGACATGCCCATGTAAGCCATGCCCACTACTTCATGTAAACCATGCCCATTTTTTGCTTTGCGCGCCGCATTTTCCTGTTTTGCCATGTCACACTTACTGTACAAACTAATGTTTGGCCCCCTAATTATAGCAAGGCGCCGCCTACATGTAAAAAAGTCTCCCTAATTTGTTTTTTTTTTACAATGTTGGCAACTATGCAACATGCTTCCCCCGAGTCCTCAGACTCTTCTGCAGGGCGGCTTGCAAACAATAAATATAAGTGATCATAAAATCAAAAAGTATAATGCAAAGGTTGTCACAAAATAGGGTACAGTTGTTAACACTGGTGGTTAAATGTGCATGGGTGTAAACGTGATGGATCCCAGGATGTCAAAATGAAATTTCAAATGTCTATAAGTGAACACTCACATAAACAGTGATGTATTAACCACTGTGCCCTATTTTGTGACAACCTTTGCATTTTAAAATGAGTAGAGACTCTTGCGCCTCCGAGTGAACTAAAGTGACAAAAACAACTCCAGCCCAATCTATTGTGTAAACAAATGCACAAAGTGGAATTTGAACCTTTGCATTATACTTTTTGATTGTATGATCACTTATATTTATTGTTTTCACTCCATTACCCATCTGAGGATCATTTGTCACTTCTCAGCAGATTCTTAAGTCCTGTACACACGATCGGGTTGTCCGATGAAAACAGACCGATGGACCGCTTTCATCGGACGAACCGATCGTGTGTAGGCCCCTTCGGTTTTTTATCCATCGGTGAAAAAAATAGAACCTGTTTTAAATTTTTCTTATGGTTAAAAAAGGGATAGAAAAAAACGACTGTCTGTGGGGAAATCCATCAGTCAAAAATCCACGCATGCTCAGAATCAAGTCGACGCATGCTCGGAAGCATTGAACTTCATTTTTCTCAGCACGTCGTAGTGTTTTATGTCACCGCGTTGGACACGATCGGATTTTTAACCGATGGTGTGTAGGCAAGACTGATTAAATTCAGCTTTATCGTAATGGCCTCCCAAATAAAACTTTGCCAACAAAAGAACAAAATTCATAAACTAACCCACCACACCTAAGGCAAAGCAATCCTCAATCCTAAAGAGATAGCAGATACTTTCTCACTGTACTATGAGACACTCTATAATCTAAAAAATGACACTCTCACCCCCCAACCTATCGCTGATAACATCTCATCATTTTTAGACAATATTGACCTTCCTTCCATTGATCCTACGTCATTAAAATTACTCCACAAACCTATATCAGATGAAGAAATTATTAAGGTCATACACAAACTACCAAAAAATAAATCGCCAGGCCCAGATAGCCTATCAGGAGAAAATTATACGGTCTTTGAAGAATCCCTAGTCCCCCATCTTTCCAACCTATTCAATCAAGCAGCTAACTCAGAAGCCCTCGCAAAAGAACTGCTAGAAGCAATAATTATCACTATACCTAAATCAGGCAAAGATCCCATTTCCCCTTTAAACTACAGGCCCATTTCCTTATTAAACTCAGATCTCAAAATCTACGCAAAGATACTGGCGAATAGACTTGTTAATATAGTTCCCACCCTAATTAAACCAGATCAAGTTGGCTTTGTTAAAAGTAGACAGGCCCCAGATAGCACAAGAAGAATGATCAATATTATTAACACTATACACAATAATCAAACCAGACAGGGCTGCCCCCTATGCCCTATAATTTTTGCCTTAGCTATAGAACCCCTAGCAGAATACATTTGATCATCCCCGAACGTCAGAGGTGTTATGATTGGCCAAGACGTGCACAAACTAGGACTATTTGCAGACGATATCATATTGACACTGACAGAACCTGATATATCTCTGCCTACAATACACGCAATACTAGAAAAATTCAAAGATGTCTCATACTATAAAATCAATCAGGATAAATGCTTTATCCTCCCTATGAACATACCAGACTCGACAATCAACTCTTTATGCACAACACATAAATACAATTGGGACAACAAATCGATAACATACCTAGGGATCCAACTCACATTTCCTCCAACCAAAATGTATGATGCCAATTTCCCCACACTTTTAGGCCAAATATCCCGTGACTTATCGCATATTCAAATAACCAACTTATCCTGGGTTGGTAAAATAGCCGCTTTCAAGATGCAAACGTTACCTAAAATGTTATATCTCTTTAGATGCCTCCCCATACTAATTCCTGCCAAGTTCTTTAAACAACTAGACAGCAAACTTAGACAATTTATCTGGAACAAAAAAAAAAAAAAAACAGAGTTGCTTTCTCGATCCTTACTACAAAAAAAAAAAGGTGGAATGGGCCTCCCAGACGTTAGAAATTATTATTTTGCTTCTATCTTAGATCAGATGAAACATTGGTTTACCCCAACAAATGACAAATTATGGGTAAACATTGAACGTCTAGCCACACACAATTTGGACCTCCCTTCTCTCGCAATAGCTAGCACCATTATCCCTAAGATTACAATCCCCAACATAATAACATTAAAACTACTTTATTCGCTTGGAAACACATTCTCTCAAAAAAACAGACATGTAGAGAAAAAGGCTAAATTACATCTTCCCACAGAAGTAATTAATTATTGCAGAATCAGATTCTCTGTAAATGAGTGGATCAGTAATATATATAATCTATACCAGAACCTACTCCCTAATGTTAAGAACATCATCGAGACTAAGATTGGTAAGTGTACCCGACTGAAAGATTTCTCTCCCAGTAATTTGATTGAAATCCCTATGAACCTTTGGGAGTTCTTCTCTCCTCAGAAAAGTGATAACAGGAAAGGTATATCTTTCTTCTACGATGTGTTATCCTCCCAACTGTTTACCAAAAACACAAATATGCTGAAATGGGAAAGAGATCTGGACCAGATTTTTTCCCAGACTCAGTGGATTTAAGCATTTCAAACAATAAGTAAATCATCCTCTTGCATTGAACACTGGAATAATGCCCAAAAAATAATTAAGAGATGGTACTTAACACCATACAAGTTATCCAAAATGTATCCAACTGCATCCGACATCTGTTGGAAATGTAACGAGAAAAAGGGAAACCTCTTGCACACGCTTTGGAGTTGCAAGACTCTAAAAAAGTTTTTGGAACGCTATCTCATCCTTTATCGCCAATCTTACGGGTAACCTTACCAAGCTTACTCCTACCAACGCATTATTAGGTATAGATCTAGACAAATACCCCACTATGTACAGGACTATTGTCTTACATATTTTGATAGCCTCAAGAATTACAGTGGCCTCTCTATGGAAATCCGCAGACGCCCCAAACCTACCAATGGTCATCACCAGATTAAACACCCAAGCTCAATTAGAACTATTATTAGCCTATAAGAATGATTCTATAATCCCCTATCGTAGAAAATGGATAATGTGGTTAACCCACCCGAAAGCTTCCAAATATTTAAAAGATTCCTTACTTTAACCACTTGAGGCCCGGCGTATCGCCGAATGACGGCAACCGCGCGGACCTCAATTTCCAACATGCCGTCATTTGACGGCAGTTGCTTCCTGGTTCCCTGCGCGCGCTCTGGAGCGCGCGTCAGGGAAATTCTGTTGCTGGCCGTGTCTCTTGGACACAGCCAATCACAGATCGCCCTGAACGGCCAATCGGAGTGGCCGTTCAGATGCGATCTGAGGACGAATGAGAGATGATCTCAAATGTAAACAAATGAGATCATCTCTCATCGCCGCTTCTCCCTCCTCCTCACACAGAGACAGCGTGTGAGGAGGGAGAAACTTCAGTGAGTTAAATACAGCGCCCATACAGTGCCATCACATTGCCACAGTGCCCATACAGTGCCACCACAGTGCCCATACAGTGCCACAGTGCCCATACAGTGCCCATACAGTGCCACAGTGCCCATACAGTTGCCACCTGTGCCCATACAGTTGCCACCTGTGCCCATACAGTTGCCACCTGTGCCCATACAGTTGCCACCTGTGCCCATACAGTTGCCACCTGTGCCCATACAGTTGCCACCTGTGCCGCCAATCAGTGCTCACCTGTGCCGCCAATCAGTGCTCACCTGTGCCGCCAATCAGTGCTCACCTGTGCCGCCAATCAGTGCTCATCTGTGCCGCCAATCAGTGCCCACCTGTGTTGTGCCGCCAATCAGTGCCCACCTGTGTTGTGCCGCCAATCAGTGCCCACCTGTGTTGTGCCGCCAATCAGTGCCCACCTGTGTTGTGCCGCCAATCAGTGCTCACCTGTGCCGCCAATCAGTGCTCACCTGTGCCGCCAATCAGTGCCCACCTGTGCCGCCTCATCAGTGCCACCTCAGTGCCCACCTGTGCCAATCCGTACCCATCTGCTCCGTCAAAACATGTCAAAAAAATCCTATTCACTAGAGGAGGCATTCCAAATTATTTCTGCGCCCGATGAGAGCAACATGGACCTCTCTTGTTCAAACTCCACTTCCAATTTTTCTTCTGAGTCGGACGTCAACTATGAGCCTGCCCCCAGTAGCGGAACACTGAGTGACTCCGAGGAGGAAGATAGCCGGCCCGCTAAACGAAGGCGTTCTGGTCAGGAGGCAGTGCCATCCACCAGCACCGCAGTGCCTTCCACAAGCACCGCAGTGCCTTCCACAAGCACCGCAGTGCCTTCCACAAGCACCGCAGTGCCTTCCACAAGCACCGCAGTGCCTTCCACCAGCACCGCAGTGCCTCAGCAAGAAAGGCCAAAGACCCATGCCGGCCTTCCCTATGCCCTTCAGAACCCTTTGTGGCTTCCTCCAAATTCCGGGGAAGCCAACATTCCCCCTTTCACGGCCCAGCCAGGAGTCCAAGTGGACACGGAGAATTTTTCCCCGATCGATTTTTTCAACCTGATGTTCACAGAGGACATGCTATCTGAAATTGTGGCCCAGTGCAACCTATTTGCACAACAATTTATTGAAAGAAATCCCACATCCTATCATGCCCGTCCCTTCCAATGGAGAGACCTTACGGTGGAGGAGTTGAAATTTTTTTAGGCCTCACATTATGTATGGGACTCAACCCAAAAAATTCTTCACGTGCCTTTTGGTCCAAAAACCCAATTTATCATATGCCAATCTTCTCCAGCATAATGCCCAGATCCCGATACTATGCCATCATGAGATTTCTACATTTTAACGATAACACCCAGTGCCATCCCCGAAATCATCCAAATCACGACAGGCTTTTTAAAATTCGGCCCTTACTGACTTATTTTTCTGAAAAATTCCCCCAATTGTATACCCCGGACCAACACATATGTGTGGATGAGTCGCTTGTGAAATTCACTGGCAGGCTTCAAATAAAACAATTTATCCCCAGCAAAAGAGCCCGCTATGGCGTGAAGATCTACAAATTGTGTGACCGAGTCACAGGATACTTGTATGCCTTCAGAGTGTACGAAGGCAAGGACACCCAACTGAATCCCCCTAATTGCCCAGACTACTTGGGATCAAGTGGCAAAATTGTTTGGGACCTCATCACCCCTCTATTGGAAAAGGGATACCATCTGTACGTGGATAACTTCTATACCTCCCTTCCCCTGTTCCACAACCTGCACCGGAAGAAGACGCCAGCATGTGGCACCATCAGGAATAATCGCAAGGGCTTTCCTCAAAGTCTCGTGAATAAGAAGCTGAAAAGTGGAGAATCGGCAAGTCTGCGAAATAAGGAGGTCCTGGCAGTAAAGTGGAAGGACAGAAGGGATGTTTACATGCTATCCACCATCCACAATGACACCGTCGTTGAAACCCGCAGAAGGCGTGGCACCGTCATTCGAAAGCCAACATGCATCCAGGACTATAATTTGTTTATGGGGGGGGTCGACTTCAATGACCAGATGCTTGAACCCTATCTTGCTACAAGGCGGACGTACCATTGGTACAAAAAAGTTGCCATTTATTTTTTTCAATTGGCCATATACAACTCTTATGTAATATACCGCAACTCCACCCAAAACCCCAAACGCTTCCTTGGCTACCAAGAGGACCTTATCACTGCCCTTATTTTCCCGAACGGCCCACCCCAAACTATCCGATCTGACGTTTTAAGTCGTCTCGTCGAGCGTCATTTTCCCGGTAAAGTCCCTCCCACAGAAACAGGCCGACGACGTCAAAAAAGATGCAAGGTGTGTTCCAGTCAAGGAATCAGACGAGACACAACTTTCCAGTGTGCCGATTGCCCTTCACAGCCTGGCCTCTGTCTAACTGACTGTTTTCGGATTTACCATACCAAACTAAATTATTAATCCTCCGTTCCTGCCTTCATACACCTTCACACCCCTTATGCCACTGCCTGCTCTGTAACTGACCCCGGCTTGTTTTTTGACCACGATTCTGCCTAACGATTTTGTAAAATCTCTGCCTGAACCGGAACTGACCCACGGCTTGTTTTTTGACCATTCTTCTGCCCAACGATTCTGTAATGCCTCTGCCTGATCTGGAACTGACCTCGGACTGTTTGACCATGCCTTTTGCCTGCCCCTTGGACTGATCTTGTACCCTGCTACTGGACTAGTGGGATTTAACACAGGGGTCTCACAAATGTGAGGGGCTCCAGAAAAGTTTTTCTAGATGAAGAAAAACATTTTTTTTGTTTTCTCATCCTAGATTAGGGTCTGGTTGCCCGGAGGCTTCAAAGAGATTTGGGTGGGAGAAGCCTCTACCCCTGTCCCCATTCTGTCCTAAACGAGGCCCTACTTCTGCCTGTTACCTGTAGGACCTATGACATCATGCCTTTGCCGGTTGCATGAACTGACTATTTGTGTATGCCGTTGCTGACCAAGTCCCTGCCTGCTGCCTGGACCAGTGCTATCCTGCTGTGTAGAACTGCGCTACTATTACCACAGGTAATCTTTTGTTTACACTTTGCTCAGCATAATGTATTTTGGGGTGTAATTCTTGGTATGTGCATGCTATGTGTCTCTGGAACACCTGACGTTGTTCCTTGCATGTTGGATCTCTGTATGTGGTCAGGCTGTGTAGAAGTCTCACACATGTGGTATCGTTGTACTCAGAAGGAGTAGCAGAATGTATTTTGGGGTGTAATTTTTTGCTATCTAAATGCTATGTGTTGGAAATATCTTAGAAACCGACAACTTTGTGTAAAAAAAATATGCGTTTTCATTTTTTTTCCACGTTCCAAAAACTTCTGGAAACAAATGACCTGTTCAAAAGACTCATTATGCCTCATAGATTATACGTTGGGGTGTTAGCTTTACAAAATGGGGTCACTTTGTGGGTAATTCCATTGTCCTGGTGTTCCAGGGCCTTCAAAAATGTAATAGGTAATCAACTAGTTAGATGTGCAATTTATGCTCCTAAAACCCCTGATGGCGCTTCCTGCATGTTTGGCCTCTGTATGTGGCCAGGCAGTGAAAAAGTCTCACACATGGGGTATCGTTCTACTCAGGAGGAGTAGCAGAATGTATTTTGGGGTGTCATTTTTGCTATGTACATGCTATGTGTTGGAAATATCTTAGAAACTGACAACTTTGTGTAAAAAAAAATGCGTTTTCATTTTTTTCCCACATTTTCCAAAAACTGCTGGAAACAAATAAACCGTTCAAAAGACTAATTATGCCTCATTGATGATACGTTGGGGTGTTAGCTTTCCAAAATGGGGTCATTTTGTGGGTAATTCCATTGTCCTGGTGTTCCAGGGCCTTCAAAAGTGTAATAGGTAGTCAACTAGTTAGATGTGCAATTTATGCTCCTAAAACCCCTGATGGCGCTTCCTGCATGTTGGGCCTCCGTATGTGGCCAGACAGTGAAAAAGTCTCACACATGGGGTATCGTTTTACTCAGGAGGAGTAGCAGAATGTATTTTGGGGTGTCATTTTTGCTATCTAAATGCTATGTGTTGGAAATATCTTAGAAACGGACAACTTTGTGTAAAAAAAATGCGTTTTCATTTTTTTTCCACATTTTCCAAAAACTGCTGAAAACAAATAAACCGTTCAAAAGACTCATTATGCCTCATAGATTATACGTTGGGGTGTTAGCTTTCCAAAATGGGGTCATTTTGTGGGTAATTCCATTGTCCTGGTGTTCCAGGGCCTTCAAAAGTGTAATAGGTAGTCAACTAGTTAGATGTGCAATTTATGCTCCTAAAACCCCTGATGGCGCTTCCTGCATGTTGGGCCTCCGTATGTGGCCAGGCAGTGAAAAAGTCTCACACATGGGGTATCGTTTTACTCAGGAGGAGTAGCGGAATGTATTTTGGGGTGTCATTTGTGGTATGCACATGCCATGTGAGAGAAATAAGCTATTACAATGAAAATGTTGAGAACATTTTTAAATAAAAAATAAAAATCTTAATTTTGCAAAGTATTGTGGGAAAAAATTACAACTTCAAATAACTCACCATGCCCATTAATAAATACCTTGGAATGTCTACTTTCTAAAAAGTGGTTATTTGGGGGGCATTTGTACTTTCCTGGCTTGTTAGGGTCTCAAGAAATGAGATAGGTCTTCAATACATCAGGTGTGATCAGATGTGATATATTTTTATGATTTGCACTATAGTTTGTAGACTCTAAAACTTTCACACAGACCAAATAATTTCCAAAAATTTTGAGTTATTTTTATCAAAGACATGTAGCAGTATAAATTTTGGGCAAAATTTATGAAGAAAAATTAATCATTTGCAAAATTTTATCACAGAAACTAAGAAAAAATCATTTTTTTTCCAAATTTTCGGTCTTTTTTCATTAATAGCGCAAAAAATTAAAAACACAGAGGTGATCAAATACCACCAAAAGAAAGCTCTGTTTGTATGAAAAAAAGGACAAAAAAATCATTTGGATACAGTGTTGCATGACTGAGTAATTGTCATTCAAAGTGGGAGAGCGCTGAAAGCTGAAAATTGCTCTGGGCAGGAGGGGTGTTTAAGTGCCCAGTATGGAAGTGGTTAATAATCTTCCTATAGTCTGAAGAATAACATTATAAAATACTGAATCTTTGGTATAGATAATGACTAACGGCAGCCTTTATTTCAGTTTTCTCCATCCCTCCCCCTCCTTTATTTGTATTTACTTTAGCTGTATAGGTGTACCACTGATCATCTTTGTGACCTCCCAGTCCTACAGTTTGTACCCAATTGGGGTAGGCTGGCCTAGGTCGCCGAGTACCGTATTCTTTTTCTGTTAAATGTTTGCCTGTACAAGGTGATTATACTACTTAACTTGTATATTGAATGCAACTACCTCAAGTGTTGTAAATTGATAAACCCAATAAAAAATGTATTGATGAAAAAAATAAATTCAGCTTTATCGGATATCCGATGAAAAAATCCATCGGATTAGATTCCATCAGATATCCAATCGTGTGTACAAGGCTTTAGTGACACTGGAGTGCACATCCATTGTTTGCACTTGCACTTTATCTGCATCATTTATGTTATTACACGTTATGTAGTGGACCTTTTCTACATCCATTAGCCACTGCTACCAACAGCTTGGCACTATTCTTTTACTCACACAACACTGATTACTACACTACACTACACTACATTGATTACTACAACACTACACTACACTACACTGATTACTTCACTACACTACACTGATTACTTTACTAAACTACACTACACTACACTACAATAGCACATGGTACCTGCCGTGCGTGAGGATGTGCTGGGGGTCCGAGGGGTCTGCCAAACGGTGCGAGCCAGGACCATCACAGTGTCCCCAGCCAGCGGAGCCCCAGTCCTTCCATCAGTGTCCAGGCACACGGGGAGGAGAGATGTTGGCGGCGGGGGAGTGGCACGGCCTATGAACGAGCCGCCACTGGTAGTTAGATCAAAGATGACACATACGAACCATAGATGGATATAAAACCAAATATTACTCTTAGTATGAAGTGGAAAGCATAGTCCAGAGATGTGTATAGTGTTATCAAGGTGGAAGGAGAAAAATGATTATGTGCTCCATAAGGGTGTGGAATATATACCCGCTCCATCACCACAGAACCTTACCAACGCCATGCTAAATGCTGATGGGAAGGCAGAGCCAGCGTTCAAGTGACCATTGATGCCTGGCACAGGACACCACAACCTCCCTTATAATGCATGCAAATAGATAAACAACGTTGGCCCTTGGTGTCATGGCGTCAGGGCTTGTGCAAGGATTTTTGCCACCCTAGGCGAAACCTAATTTTGCCGCCCCTCCCATTGGATCACCCCTGACTCCACCCCCTTTGCCCTGTCTATGTAATTGGTGGGCTAGGGTACTATACGAACAGGCTAGGGTACTATACAAAACAGGCTAGGGTACTATACAGAACAGGCTAGGGTACTATACGGACAGGCTAGGGTACTATACAGAACATGCTAGGGTACTATACAGAACAGGCTAACTATGCAACTGCCTGTCTGTATGAGCAGACAAAATACTCTGAGGCCGCGTACACACAATCGAATATATCTGCTGAAACTGGTCCGACGGACCGTTTCAGCGGACATATCCGATCGTGTGTACGGGCTAGCGGACATGTTTTCCCATCGGACAAATTTCAAAGCATGCTTTGAAATTTGTCCGCCGGAGAAATGTCCGTCGGATATGTCCACTGGTTAGTACACTAACCAGCGGACAGAAATCTGTGCACATGCGTCGAATGGATTCGACGCATGCGTGGAAGTATTTTACTTCCTGGAGTGGTGACGTGGCGGCGTCAACGTCACCGCCCGAGGGGATTTTCGTCCGATGGTGTGTACACGCCATCGGACCAAAATCCGATGAGACATGTCCGCTGGAAACGGTCCGTCGGACATGTTTAAGCGGACTTGTCTCATCGTGTGTACGCGGCCTTACAATGCTTTACGGGCTACTAGTAAAAATAATAATAAATTCACATTTTTTTTACCTGCAAAAATATCTGCATTTATAATTTTTTTACAAAGCTAAACCTCAAATACCCCCCTCCCCCCATTAGTTTACCTCTGTACCCCCTCACACACACACACACACACATCAGCTACCCTCTGTAGCCCCCCCCGCATTAGTTCCTCTCTGTACCCCCCCCCCCCCACACACACACACCAGCTCCCCTCTGTGCCTCCCCAAATCAGTTCCCCTCTGTACCCCTCCTCACATTAGTTCCTCTCTGTACCCCCCCAAATCGGTTCCTCTCTGTACCCCCCCCACACACACACATTAGTACATTAGTTCACCTCTGTACCCCCCAAATCAGTTCCCCTCTGTACCCCCCCACATCAGCTCCCCTCTGTACCCCCAAATCAGTTCTCCTCTGTACCCCCCCACATTGGTTTGTCTCTGTACCCCCCAAACCAGTTCCTCTCAGTACCCCCCCACACACATTAGTATATTAGTTCACCTCTGTACCCCCTAAATCAGTTCCTCTTTGTTCCCCCCCAACACACACATTAGTTCATTAGTTCACCTCTGTATCCCCCAAATAAGTTCCCCCCTGTACCCCCCATATTAGTTCACCCCTGTCCCCCCCAAATCAGTTCCCCCCCTGTACCCTCCCAATCAGTTTCTCTCTGTACCCCCCCACACACACATAAGTTCACCTCTGTCCCCTCCAAATCAGTTACCCCCCTCCCAAATCAGTTTCTCAATGTACCACCTCACACATACATTAATTCCCCTCTGTACCCCCGCACACCTGTTTCCCTTCCGTACATAATACAATGCACTTGACAACGGCGGTGGTGGCCTCAGCTCGAGATGAGCGACGCTGCTGCCTGTCCCCCCACCACAGATCACCGAAAGACAGTCCAGGAAGAGGGAGGGGAGATCGCGGCAAGCCCAGACCTAACATGCAGAGATTCCTTCTCACGCCACTTCCATGTATCATGCAGATGCAGTACTCCAACCATCTGCTCTGTGTCCCGGCTCTCTCTCTCTCCCCTCCTCTTCTCACTGCCACCGCTTGGGCGGCATTGCAGGCTGGGGACAGAGCTCTAACACACAGGCTGACAGAACAGGGGATGGTGAGGTGGAAATTGAAAATTGTTTGTGCACAGAGTCAGGGATGTCTTCACAGGTGCGTTTTACCGCCCCCCTAGCCTGGCGCCTATGCCGTCTCTTGTGGGCAGTGTCGTGACACTGGCCCCGTACTTATTTTACAAATTAGAATCTCCAGCAAGTGGCTGGGGATCTGGATTTTGACGCCCCTCCTACCCTGGCGCCCTAGGCAGCCACCTGACTTGCCTATTGCTAGCGCCGGCCCTGCAAGGTGTCAAGGTGTAACTGGAACCTTTAGGGCCCCGGTGAAAGAAATCATAAAGGGCCCCCTGCCCCCCAGCAAGTGCGACCTTTGTGACCCTAGTAGTTCTACCACTGGCATAGTGGCCATCTGTAAGCCCGGGGGCCCCATAATCTTCTATTGCCCAGGGGCCCCATGAGTTGTCAGTCCGCCCCTGACCACTGGTGTCAGTAGTTTATTATTTATTGATTTAGGCCATTTTTTGCTATTCAGCACTGTGCTACTGCAATTATGCGGTCAGGTCATGCAACACGGTACGCAAATAACATTTACATACTTTTTTACACAAATGGAGCTTGCTTTTGGTGTTATTTGATCACCACAGGATAAAATACAGAATTTGTGTTTAAAAATAAACAATATTTCAACTTTCTGTTACAAAACATATCCAATAAAACAATTTTTTTCATAAATTTGGGTAAAAATGTATGTCTTTAGTAAAATTCAAACTGTGTTTTTGGGGACACTATACTATTTGAGACACTATCATAGTTTGTGATCAAGATACTGATCTGTACAGACACTATACTGGTAATGGAGGTTATTAGTATAGTGTGACTGTGATAGTGTGGTGCGGTGGGAAATCTGGTGCTAACTGATGCTGGCTAATACAGTGATCTAAGATAATACTGTACACTGTACTATTAGCACTAGCTGGAAAGATGTTACCATCAAGGGGCAATCACGGGGTTAATTGTGTGTCTAACAAGTGTAATGTGTGCTGTTTTTACTAAAAGATCTGTCTACTTTCTCTCTCTGAAATTAGAGTTGAACTCAGGAAGAGGAAACAGACAGATTACTGTCGGTGCACAGAGTTCTGTGGGTTTGCCAACACTGTCACCATCATTGTCCTATGATTGGCCACAGCCGATCAGCAGATTTCAGCCAAAATCATTGGCTAAAATCTGCTGACAAACTTGTGCTGTGTCCAATCACAGCACAGTTCAAGGGGGCGCTGCTAAACCAGGAAGTACACTGCAATGCATGGGTATGTCGCAGTGCCTGGCTGTGACGACCACTCACAGTACATATACTGTGAGTGGTTCAGCAAGAGGTTAAGATATTGATAGTAATGTAATTTGGTTCCAGAGCAGGAAACTTCTACACCCCAGAGAATCTCCATGATCTTTATGGCTTGTGGTGTAATGTAACAAAAATTGATATTGAAGTGTCTCACCGCTGCTACAAGGTCTATATATAACGTTATTCCAATAAAAGTCAAGGGAAAAGCCAAAGAGTAGCCAACATGTTTCATGGGTCTGAAATTGCCCCTTTCACTGAGGCTTCCTTAAAAACTGTGAATGAACTAGAAATGAGCTAGATCTATAATTTGATGTCTTCCAGTGTGGTTACAAGAACAAGCCTTGTCAGCGGCTGGTACTAAAAACCACCGTATCTGGTGCACATGTCGGAAAGCTTTGTGAAACTGTGTGATAACATCTTTATTGAATTCATGCCAGTCAGAAGCAAATTCCCACCATGGGACATACCAAAAACATCAGAAGTGTATCATCGGCCAAAACCACTCTCTGACACGTTGTGGCTTGTTTATTAAACAATGAGATTGACAAAAGGCTGTGTGAATATTTAATCTAATTATAAAATCATGTTAAAAGAAATTCACTGTGCAGATGAAATCCTGTGCATATGAAACAGGTAAATAGGAATTTGCATTGGATTGAAGTGAATATTTACACTTAGTAAATCAGCCCCTTCGTCTCCTCTGGTGGAACAAATTGTAACTTTTGAGAAAATCTGAGTTTTTACTTATAATGTGCATAAGAATCACACACAAATCCACCGTGAAGAAGTAAACATGCTACCTAATACCTATCTTAGTACATTGGGACGAGCCCTGCTGATGTCATTGCATTACCCGCAAACTTCAATTTTAAGCGCTTGATCCACTTTCTAAATGTCAGTGTTTCCAATTTTCTTTTAATACATTTTACGTTATCTGCAGATTTACACTATGTGGAGTATTTTTTATTTATTTTTGGTCATGCTATTTTGAACACTTTTGAGAGGATTTAGTCTGATGCCGTGTCATGGAAAAAAACGAAGTTTTTCTCAATGTGATTCTTGTCAAGCCTGCCTTGCATACACACGATCGTGAAAACAATGCTCGAGCAAAGCGCGGTGACATACAACACGTACGACGGCACTAAAAAAGTGGAAGTTCCATTTAAATGGAGCCACCCTTTGGGCTGATTATGCAATTTCCCTTCTCATAACTTGCTTCTGAGCATGTGCGTTTTTTTCCCCCGTCGTTAAAGCCTACACACCACCGTTTTTCACAACGAGATAAATGATGACGAGAAAAAATACAGCCGGTTCTAAATTTTTAATGCCCATTTTTCGCGTTGAGGAAAATGCTCTGGAGCCTACTCATGACCGTTTTTAATGACCAATTTAATTTTTTAATTTTTCTCGTCAAGAAAAACCATCCTCTGTACGCGGCATTACAAGTTGGCTGCTTCTGAAGATCGTTTCTTGGTGACATCTCTTGACCAAATGGATTGCCTTACAACTTGGTCTGGAGCCCAGATGTGGAGGTCCCATATTTTGGTGGTTGCACCACTGAGCATATGCCCATTTGAGTCCTCTCATTCTGGTAAGCCTCCTCACTAACCGGTGGTAGTTCTATTGACTGTGTTCTCACCTCAACATTGATCTCACATGGAATCCCACTTCTGGTTACATAATTTGTTTTCACCATAGACTGCTATGTTTATGTTTTAAAAAAAAAATTGTATGATGGCACATGGACTTTAGTTTGGGTGTGCATTTCACATCTTATTTTCATTATTATTAGTTTTTGTGGTCATTGCACAGTGTACATTAGTTTGTATGTGTAGCGCCTGTGTACTTCCAAGTACCGGTGCTATTTGAAATTTAAGGGATGATCAGAGTGTAAGTGACTCAATTCTAGTTGTTTTATAGGGTCTCTGTTTCAGCTTGGCTGTGCTGTGGGCTCATTCTGTCGTATCTGGGGTGTCGTTCCACCCCGGGGCGACAGGTGGCAGCAGCCAATCGGGGGTTTTGGGCCTCCCCGGGCATGCTGGGAGAGGGTACTTATGAGGCAGACGCCATTTTAGGTGGTTCTTCTTCGAGTGTGACACCCACCTTTAGGGTGACCACATCACCGCGCCCCTAGCGTTATGGCCTACCTGGCCAGGGCGTGTGTGCTACGCGGTGTTCCTGGTTTCTGGGCCATATGGGCCTGGAACATCCAAACAGGACGGGAACCCAGTGATCGACTGGGTTCTCACTTTTGAAGATCCCAAGCAAGTGTAGCTGTTCGGTGGGGAGTCCAGTTGAGGAGCGCCAATGAGAGGCTGGCGGCCCAACAGTATTGAGACGAACCGTCGGGGATCAAGGTGCTGGACACTGAGGTATTGACTCCTCTCTCAGTCGATACCAGGGCGACGTTGAAAAGAAGGTTCAGGCAAAACTTTACTTAGGAGGGGCTCCTCCATATCTGCAATCAGAGAAGGCCTGTGGCAGAGGCGCTTCTCTGACATTCATCTAGAAGAGTCGGTGGCAGAGACATCCTTCTAAGTTCCGAGTGATACTCTGGCTGCCAGGTCGGTGAGAGAGACCTGTCCAGGTACGCTATACCCACTCAGGCTGGAGTGGTGAAAGAAATCTAAGTGTTGTTGGAAGCAGGACTGTTTCCATATTGAAGGCCGGAATCTGTTACTCTTCTTTGTCTATCCTTTCCATCACCTGGGTAATAAAGAGCACATAAAAAAACAGACATTCTCCTTCCTTTATTGCTGCTGTATACGTCATTCACCCTAGACACTTTACCAGAGCCATGAGGTAACATGCCATCCCTTTATTTCTCAGCAGCCCCTTCGGGGGTACCGCTACATATACATATGTATTTCCATGTTCTGAGTGCTGCATATAATTTTTTATTTTTTTATTGAAAATTCTGTTTATTGCTTTTTACAATGTATACAGTATACAGCAATATATACAACTGTTACAACCTTAACCACAGAAACAGCATACAGTAAAGTAGATCAGCACTAGTAGTCCGTACAACTCCAAAAACCATGTTGTATACATCCATTACAAAAATTACATCAGTATGGGATATACAAATAAGCATTTTTATAACAGTAACCAGTCCCATGAAAGAGCAAATGAACTCTGCAGGATATTGTCAGTCATAACCATAGATTAACATTTTACACAATGCTTGCAATTTCATTTAACAGAAGTCTATGTATGTCACAATGAAATCGGAAAAAAAAGTAGTGCTAGAACCTTTTTCATCATTGCTGTGACATGAGTCACGGCGATATGACTGGTTCCATTGCAGGCAATTGGTTGCGACTTGTTATGCGATTTGGAACTGTGAACAAGGGCTTAAACTGTAAAATGTTTCTCTTTGTAAATTTCATTTTTAGTGTAGCACCTCTTACAGCAATAATAATAATAATAAAAAAAAAACGTAGAGTCTGGTATAGATTTTAGGGGGTACCGCACACAAAAAAGAAGTGGGTGACCTCCCTAAAGTAATCCATACCACACCCTTAATCTGAGTATGAAGCCTGGCTGACCAGGAAATGGGAGAGGGACAAGCGTGTTCTCCTCACCCTCCTGAACCATACAGGGCCATATGTCCTGAGTACAAGGACCTCTAAATCACAACCCTGGATGATGATTTTGAGGGTCTAAAGACGGGATTATAAGAATCTGTAAGCCACTTTTAACAATAAGGGGGCACCCAGATATTTTTTTCCCCTATTTAAATGAGTTTGGGCTACATAGTATCCCTACTCAGTCACAAAAAAGTTGAAGCCCTAGAAATAAAGACACTCATGTATTTGACAAGTCCTTATAGGGGTTGTAAAGGAAAACATTTTTTTCCCTAAATAGCTTCCTTTACCTTAGTGCAGTCCTCCTTCACTTACCTCGTCCTTCGATTTTGCTTTTAAATGTCCTTATTTCTTCTGAGAAATGCTCACTTCCTGTTCTTCTATCTGTAACTCACCACCGTAATGCAAGGCTTTCTGCCTGGTGTGGAGAAAGCCTCTTGAGGGGGGAGGGGGCGAGCAGGAGTGTCAGGACGCCCACTAACACACAGCTCCTTTCTCTATCTGCAAAGTAGAAAGTATCCTGACTTGCCTGCTCACCCCCTCCCCCCTCAAGAGGCTTTCTCCACACCAGGAAGAAAGCCTTGCATTACGGTGGTGAGTTACAGACAGAAGAACATGAAGTGAGCATTTCTCAGAAGAAATAAGGACATTTAAAAGCAACATGGAAGGATGAGGTAAGTGAAGGAGGACTGCACTAAGGTAAAGGAAACTATTTAGGGATTTTTTTTTTTTCAACCCCTTTAACCACTTGCTTACTGGGCACATATACCCCCCTCCTGCCCAGGTAAAATTTCAGCTTCCGGCACTGCGTCGCTTTAACTCACAATTGCGCGGTCGTGCGACGTGGCTCCCAAACAAAATTTACGTCCTTTTTTCCCCACAATTAGAGCTTTCTTTTGGTGGTATTTGATCGCCTGTGCGGTTTTTATTTTTTGCGCTATAAACAAAAAAGAGCGACAATTTTGAAGAAAAATACAATATTTTTTACTTGTTGCTATAATAAATATCCCAATTAAAAAAAAAACACATTATTTTTTCTCAGCTTAGGGCGATACGTATTCTTCTACATATTTTTGGTAAAAAAAAAAAAAAAATCGCAATAAGCGACTGGTTTGCGCAAAAGTTATAGCGCTTACAAAATAGGGGAGAGAATTTTTATTTTTTATTATTTTTTTTTTACTAGAAATGGCGGCGATCTGCGATTTTTATTGGTACTGCGACGTTATGGCGGACACATCGGACACTTTTGACACATTTTTGGCGCCATTCACATTTATACTGCGATCAGTGCTATAAATATGCACTAATTACAGTATAAATGTGACTGGCATTGAAGGGGTTAACACTAGGGGGTGAGGAAGGGGTTAAATATGTATGCTAGGTGTGTTCTAACTGTGGGGGGAGGGGGGGGTGACTGGGGGGGTGACCGATCTGTGTCCTTATGTAGGAAGGAACACAGATCGGGCTCCTCCCCTCCAGAGACAGGACGCTGTCTCTGTGTAACACGGCAATGAGAGATGATCTATGAGAGATCATCTCTCATTCGCCCACAGATCGCAAACGGACGCTCTGATTGGCCGTTTGCCGCGATCTGTGATTGGCCGTGTCCAAGGGACACGGACAACACAGGGCTTCCCCGCAGCGCGCACTACAGCGCGCGCTGGGAACGCCAGAATGACATGCCGTCAAATGACGGCATGTTGGATATTCAGGCCGTCATCTGACGGTAGCGCGGGCCTGAAGTGGTTAATTAAAAAAAAAAAAAATCCCCACAAAAACTGTCCCTCGTAAATACATTGTCAATCACATCATCCAGTGATGCAGATCCATGGCAAGCACAATGCCCAACAGGCAACGTCCCACTGAAAGAAGGAAAGGTGCCATCACTGTCATCACCCACTCATTCGCTTGTCACCCACTGAATGACAAGTCTGGGGAATGACAACTGTTGTATACAAGGCAGTAGGGGTCCCATGGTGATTTTTTTTATTTTTCTTTCACAAACCTTTATTTTAAATGTAAGATCTGGTCATTTCTTTTGTTATCTCTATAATAATGGAACTTTTTTCTCAGTTAACAAAGTGATGCAACAAAAGTACATTTTGTGATGGCCTCTGCCAGAGTCTATCCAGGATGTATGCATGTCATTGCTGCCAAAGGAATCCTGATTGAGGTAGCTGCCATATCCTTCATGTTCCAGCAAGACGCCCTTCCTTGTCTTTCTCATTAACATGTTGTGTACAGACCCAGGGCCGGCGCGACCACCAGGCGGACCAAGCGGCTGCTTGGGGCGGGCAGGTCCGCAGCCTGGGATGGAGCGGAAAAATTACCTTTTTTTTTTTTTTTAATACTTTATTGTCCGGAGTTGCCGCCGCCCTCCGGCGCCCGGTGTCCCGCTCCGGTGTGCTAATGCGCTGCAGCGCCTGTCAGCTGCTGTCACTGGATGTGGCCCGGGCGCAGCCAGTCCCGACTCCCTTACCTAAGTTACTGGTGATGGATGACGCCGGGTCCGGGCCTGTACGGCTCGGCACTTCAGTGACGACGTCCTCCTCCGCGCAGGAGGACGTCTGACGTCACTGAAGGGGCGGCCCTCCGCTGCTGGCGCCACAGAGGCTGCAGCAGTAGTTGTGACACAGTACCCAGTCCCGCGCCGCGGCGCCGGAAGATTAGAGAAAATCACACAGGAGGTGAGGGTGGGGAAGAAGAATGGATGGATGATGGAAGAAGGAGCAAGGGGGGTTAATGGAGACTGGGTCGGGTGGATAATTAATAAAGCATGAGGGCATAATGGAACTGGAAGAAGGAGTGGGGGGGGGGGATGGCGGAGGCAGAGCAGGGCCCAGGGGGGATGGATGATGGATCATGGAAGAAGGAGCAAGGGGGGTTAATGGAGACGGGGTCGGGTGGATAATTAATAAAGCAGGAGGGCATAATGGAAGAAGGAGTGGGGGGGGGAGGAATGGTGGAAGCAGAGCAGGGCCCAGGGCAGGGTGATGGATGATGGAAGAAGGAGCAATGGAGACTGGGTTGATAATGAAAGCAGGAGGGCATAAAAAGGACTTCTGCCCTCTCTTGCTATATAATTAATTTTTGTGGTACACACTATGTTTTACATTTAGTAGTATGGTGTATATTATACTAAGAATTTCTGGTGTGGCGTGGTTTTAGGGACTTCAGAATGTGGCAGTATGTGGTATTATTATATTCAGAGGGTTCGGTGTGTAGCTAGAAGAATGCATGATGGTCTGGACCAGATTGAGAGGAACAATAAAATAAATTACATAGATGGTGAGTTACTGATATCCTGGTGTATTTTTGCCTGACTATGCAGTGCTTTAGTCACATTTCTGCAGTTATGATTAGTGAAACTACAACTCCATGTATACCCTTACCACTGTTTAGTTGAGTGGTGTCCAAACTGCAGCCTTCCAGATGTTGCAAAACTACAACTCTCAGCATGCCCAGACAGCCTTCAGCATGCCCGGACAGCATTAGGCTGTTCAGGCATACTGGGAGTTGGAATTTTGCAACATCTGGAAGGCCGTAGTTTGGACACCACTGGCTTAGATCATGCTGGAAGCTGTAGTTTCACATGGTCAAAACTTCAAACCAAGAAAGGTTAGATTTTTATAGTGCTCACTTTGAATGTTTACATTATCTATCACATTAGTTGAATTGCATTCAGTTAAATCTCTGGAAACTTGTGTTCTTGGCATGGCTTGGCTGCCGACTAGTATGGCCGCGTAGTACATTATGGGCCAGATTCAGCAAGACATCTCGATATGCGCCGCATAACTGTAAAGATGCGCCGTAGTATCTATGTGGCCGTACCCACCAACCTAGATGCGCCAGAAAACGGGCTATTTCCGATCGGCTTAACTTTCCCTCGCCAGAGTATCGTTAGCGCATATTTTCGCTTGTCGCATCTGTCGCGCCTATTGTTTTGCCATGCAAATATGCAAATGAGGGAGATTTCCCGATTCGCGAACGGATTAGCACCAGACGCTGGCTACATGCGCCGCGCGTATCTCGTCCGTCCGTCGCAAAGTTATTTCTACAAATAGCTGCTTTATCTTTACTCCAGACGGCCACAGGTCAGCAGGAGAGCAGCTACAGCAGCAGCGTTACCGACGAAAATAGCAAGCTGAACAACCACACTTGCAAGGACAACACCTCTGTGTGCCAACATGCCAGGGGCAGTCGCAGTCCTAGCACTAGTACTGGGTCCCCCGGTACGGAGGAGGCGGGCACGTGAGAGGATATACCGCACGCGCATGAGCCTCTTTGGCATTGGTGATGAGGAGGTGTATCGCCTCTTCAGATTCAGCCCTGATGCAATCCTTGAACTAACCACAACCCTGCAGGGTGACATCACCAGCAAGACACACCGCTCACAAACAGTGCAGCCACTGGTGAAGGTACTGGCAACACTTCATTTCCTTGCAAGTGGATCATTCCAGCGTACAAGTGGAGTGGTGGCTGGGATGTCACAGTCCTCCATGAGCAGATGTGTGCACCAGGTTGTCCCCGCAATCCTCAGACGCATGTCCAACCAGTTCATCAGACCAACCACTGAGGGGCTGCGGCTGAAGACAATGACAGATTTCTACAGCATTGCCAGATTCCCACGCACAGTGGGGGCCATTGATTGCACACATGTGGCCCTTCAGCCCCCCAGTGCCACAGAGCACATATACCGCAATCGGAAGCATTGGCATTCCATCAACGTACAGGTGATAGCTGATGCCCAACGCCTCATATGGCATGTCCGTGCCAAACACCCCGGGTCCAGCCATGACAGCTTCATATACAATCAGAGTCCCATCCCAGCAGAATTCGAACAGAACATGTATGGGGACAGCTGGCTGGTTGGTGAGTGACATGGGAGTCAGGCATGACTATCCCCTCCCATGATGCACACATCACAAGGGGCACATGCACTACTAACATCCTCCTGTCTTTTCCCTTCCAGGTGACTCTGCATATGCACTGGGACCCCATCTAATGACTCCTTTCCTGGAACCCCCAAACCAGAGGAGAGAGAAGATACAATGCGGCACATATCAAAACCCGTGCAGTGGTGGAGCAAACATTTGGGATCCTGAAGTCCCGTTTCCGCTGCCTGGATAAGTCTGGGGGGGCCCTATTGTATTCCCCTACCTTCGTGTGTCAGATCATTGGTGCATGTTGCATTCTGCACAACTTTGCAATGAGAAAGGGCCTGCAGATTGACATACGTGATGACCTGACCCCCCAACCAGACAGCCCCCCCCTGCCAGAGGAGACCCATTCAGCTGATGGAAGAGCAGTCAGGAGGGTCCTCGCCGTAGGCATCTTTGGACACTAAACCAAAACATTAATCACACAGACAATGCACGCCTGTACACCACTGATATCCCTAGATCACACACACCACATCCACATCACATTGGATTAGCCCAAGTCCAGCATGTAGGACTTGGGAGCAGCAACGCCAGCGTCAAGGCCCCAATGATGTCACTGTCCATTCATACACCATTCACACGTCATTTACACAGCCGTGGGGATAACTTCTCCACCACGGCCGAGGGTGACACCCCTTACTGGCAGGAGTGGCACCCCCTCACATTCACACACCATTCACACTGTGCCCTGCACTCCTGACCGTGTGCAGTTAAAAATAAAATAAATATCTCATAACCTGAGCACTAAACAAAAATAATAAAATACTCATAACCTGAGCACTAAACAAAAATAATAAAATACTCATAACCTGAGCAATAAACAAAAATAATAAAATACTCATAACCTGAGCACTAAACAAAAATAATAAAATACTCATAACCTGAGCACTAAACAAAAATAATAAAATACTCATAACCTGAGCAATAAACAAAAACAAAAAAAAACCCTCATCTGGGCTGACGGGGGCTCCTTCTTGTGGGCACTCTCGGGCTCCTCAGCTGCCTGGAGGGAGTGGGTGGGGGTGATGGGGCATCTGGAGGAGGCTGATCCCCAGGTGGGCCACTCCTGGCAGCTCCTGGCTGCATGCCCTCCAAGGCCACGGCAATCCGGCTCAGAAAGTGATTAGTCTGGGCCTGCATCCTCAGCTGGCGGGTGACGTGATGCGGCTGGTCACGCTGCCTCAGCCTCCCCTCTTCCCATATGGAAGCTGTGTTGGCGTGGACGGCTGCAGTGAGGTGTTTAACATCAGCCTTCACCTCCCCCAGCCTTGTCACGACGTCATGCACAGCACTGGTCAGCTGCGACACGGAGCCCAGGCTGTCAGCGACCCGGTCCAGGTGCCCAGCAATCTCCCCCATCTGCTGGGTCTGACGTGGTCCATCGCCACCTGGTCTTGGACCAGATCAGACACCCCTCTGGTCTTCCGGGTCGCCTTCCTGGGGCCAGGAGATGGTTGTCCCCGTGGGGATGGAGTCGCCCTTGAGGTGCTTCCGAGGATGGGGGAGGGTATTACAGAGGGCCCTGTAGAAGGGGACGACTCCTCCAAAAACAAAATAAAGTCCTGCTCAGGAATAACAGGCTCCTCCTCAACCACCTCTGCAGGTGAGGTGTGGGCACTCTCCTCCACCTCGGTCTCTTCAACACCCAGGGGCTCGGCCTCAGGATCCCGTTGGGAGGGTGGGGTGGACTGGCCGCCAACAGATGATGGCCCAGCTCCGTCATCTGTGGATGACACAAAGCAGACACATGTTGGTGGTCCCACACACTTGGCACATGTACCCTCCCCCCCCACATGCAACACACCAAATAGGGGATACCTGTCCTGGAGCCTTCCTCCATAGAATCATAACCTGGTACCCCCTCCAACTTCTCCCTCTCCAGGCAGCGGGCGACCACCTCCTCCTCCGTGGTCAGGCTGACCGCACATGGGGGTCCACCCCCCGTGCCCCTCTCATGCCTGCTGATGGTGGCCACCTTGCCACGGACCTTGCGCTGCAGGTCATTTATTTATTTTTGAATATCGCCAGCAGTCCAGGTGGAGTACCCCAAAACATTCACCCTGCCAGCAATGGTCTCCAGGATGGCTTGCTTCCTATCCCGGCTGGTCTTCCGACTTTTATTGCCGTGGAGGAAGTCATTATAAGTCTCCATAGCGGATATTATAACAGAGACCTCCTGGGAATTGAAATTTAGGTTTCTCCTCTCTTTGGGGGGGACGGGAGCAGCCATCTCTTAGCAAAAGTAACTTCCCTGGGGTGGGGGAAACGGAAATACTTTTGCGCCGGAATGGCGCTTCCGCTTGCGCTTTTAAACGCTCAACGGAACACATTGCGCTGACGTTTACCGTGAAGCGGTGCCAACGGAAGTTGTGAGCATGCGCACAGGGGGCCGAGTGAAGACCATCATTTACATATGATCACACCCACTTCCACTTGCGTCGGGTTACGCTAGCGCATTTCCGTTACTCCGGCGCAAAGTAACGGACATGCGCTTGGTGAATACTGTACTTCACTCGCTAGTTTGGGTCAGCGCAGCGTATATGGCTGCGATACGCTGGCGAAAATATACGCGCATCTACCTAAATCTGGCCCTATCTGTACGTTATCAGTGTGTGTTATCTTTGGTGTTGAATAGGACTGAAGGTCCTAAAAATCTCATGTTCTCAAAAAACTCATGTTCTGATATTATAGTTTGAAAATATGTTTATATGCACTTATTGCTCTTCTTTTAACCAACAATGGTAATATTTTGCCTTGAATAGGCCGTTTTAGTGTTGTACTGTTTGTGTGCAGTACTATTTCCTGCACTTCTACAAGTCTGTTTGCACTATTTCCTGCATTTTTGCTCATTGGTAAATGGTAATGTTAATTTAATGGTAATATTTTGCCTTGAATAGGCCGTTTTAGTGTTGTACTGTTTGTGTGCACTACTATTTCCTGCACTTTTACAAGTCTGTTTGCACTATTTCCTGCACTTATTGGTAAAAAATTTGTTTTATAGCTGTATAACTTATTTTGTTAAATCGTTAATAAAAATGCACTTAACAAAAGCACAAATTAGTGTGTTTTTTTATATAAAAAAATTATTGAAAGAAACATTTTTGCAAGGAAGGTGGGTGGCCGTTAGGGGGGGCGCCAAAATGGAGCTTCGCTTGTGTAGGCAGAAATCCTTGCACCGGCCCTGTACAGATCATTAATTAAAATAAATACTGTAGGCATTTTTCATTTTATTTGTTAATAATATAAATGTTACGTCTGAAAGACTAATGTGTTTTTTTGTTGTTAGCCGGTCCGGCTTCCTTTATGGCACACCCTGTGAGATGCCTGCCAGTTAAAGCCACATAGAGAACTGGTTAACCCCTGCACATTGAGAAATTTTTCTCATACCCATTACTGTATGACTTTATCTATGGACAAAACCTGAGAGTTTATTAATCACCTCAATACAAGGGCACTTACACCCCCTTCCTGCCCAGGCCATAATTCAGCTTTCAGCGCTGTCACACTTTGAATGACAATTAAGCAGTAATGCTACACTGTAACTATGTGACATGTTTATAATTTTTGTCACACAAATAGAGCTTTCTTTTGGTGGTATTTAAAGGGGTTGTAAAGCCAATGCATTAAGGTGAAAAAACACCTTGCACTGTCCGGCCCCCCTGAGCCCCCGTTTTACTTACCTGAGCCCCGAACTTCTGTGGGCGTGATCCTGCATCATTCTACCCACGGCTTCTAGGCTCTTCATTTTATAGATTGATATACTTACAACCCATACCAGACCTAAGGGCCTGGAATGCCCCTGGGGGGGAACCCAATGCCGTTTTTGTTATTTAAAATTTGGCGTGGAGTTCCCCCTCATGGTTTATACCAAACGTCGCGGCTAGAATTGGTGGGAAATTCAAGTCAGAATCCCAGTCGCTTCTATGACGCGCTCGCTGGAATGTTCTTTTTTTTTATTCCAGCGAGTGCGAGATGTCGGCACCCTGTCGCCGAGAATCAGCGCGATGCTGTCGTGCTGGAAACACATTCTCGGTGACAGGTACTGTATGTTGCGCGATTATATAATAATAATCAGGCACCTCAACAGATGTGTTATGGATCCATGTGCAGCACTCATAGCTCTCAGTAACCTCACACAGGCCCGTGAGTGCAGCACTCATGGATTCTATGGCTAACTCATGTAATTCTAATTGTTCTAACTTCTTCATTTCATTTAGTAATATCATCAGAATTATTTTCCATTATTTCATCAATGATTTCAATAATGTAATGTAGTGTAATGTAGTGTAATTATTTAACCTTTTCATTAAGTCAATTCCCCACCAGGTCCATGAGGGAAACCATGCCCATGGCATAACCTTTTCAAAAAATAATTTATTTCGATGTTTGAGGGGGTACCTAGGATGCATACTAGCTTCAAGGAGATGTCTGCCCTTGTTACCACCTACTACGCCCATTATAGAAACTAAAGATGCGAGATAACACCATCCCTGAGGCTCAGTGGGAATCCAGTGGTGACAGGTTTTCCCACAACAGATGTAGACACTGTTTCCTAAAGCCAAGGGTTGTTTGATAAATATTGTCATCATTTCATCCAAAAAACTGGAGAAAGCTAGACTTAATAATAACTTTCCTTCTGGGGAAGTGGAACTGGAGTTAAGAAAATTCATCAGAGTGGAGTTAATGGCAGAAGTGTGAAAAGGAGAGCTTGTACTTGAAGTCATTGAGAAGTTAACTTTGGCTTTGTGACAGACTTCAGCCCCCTTTGTGGAGTTTCCTAGCCTAAAACACCAGTCTGGGGAATGACTCCTACCAATAGTTTGGAAAGTAAGGGTGTTATTTGAAAACGTTCTTATGATATTTTTAAGGATCACAGAAGGTGTGCCATTCAATAGGCGTGTGAAATACTGCCATTACCGCTAACATCTAGCTGCCCTTAGGGCCTTTATGGGTCCACTATAGTCTGTTTTCAAAATGTGGACACAAAACTGACCAGGTATGGATGTCACAATATGGCTAGGTGGACACAAACTGACCAGGTATGGATGTCACAATATGGCTAGGTGGACACAAACTGACCAGGCATGGATGTCACAATATGGCTAGATGGACACAAACTGACCAGGCATGGATGTCACAATATGGCTAGGTGGACACAAACTGACCAGGCATGGATGTCATAATATGGCTAGATGGACACAAACTGACCAGGCATGGTCACTGTGCCTATGCCTCACTGTGTCCATGCCTCACTGTGCCTCATTGTGTCCATGCCTCACTGTGTCCATGACTAGACTTACGTTTAACATGGGAGTATATCGAAGGGGTGCCCAGGTTTGAAAAATTGCTGCTCCCTGGCCATAGGTCCCTCAGGCACACTTATAGATGAGAACTAGGGCTACATGTGTGCCAAGTTTTGGGTCCAGGGAACCTACGGCTGGCCGGTACCGGGTCCCCAAAATTACCAGAGAAATTACCATTTAACATGGGAGTCTATGGAAGGGGTGCCCGACTTTAAAAAATCGGTGCTTCCCAGGCCATAGGTACCCCAGACAACAAACTTTGCACACTTGTAGAGGAAGAGTGTGGCTATATGTGTGCCAAGATTGGGGTCTATGGCTGGCCGGTACTGGGTCCCCAAAGTCTGGGAGATCAGGCGCAAAAAGGTGACTCGAGTATAAGCCGAGGGGGGCATTTTAAGCACAAAAAAATGTGCTGAAAAACTTGGCTTATACTCCAGTATATACGGTAAATGTTTTAATAAATGCTACACTTCGTGGCACTTTTCTCTCCTTTTTGTTTTTGCACACGTGGAAATGCACCATCAATGCTGAAAGATAGAGCAGCATATGCCCCCATTCACAGGACGACTTTTTCAGGGAAGTCCTTGCTTATAGCAGGATAATGCTAAACCACATACTGCATTTACTGTATGACAACAGCATAGCTTTTTAAGTGTTATTAAAAGAAGAGGGGATGCTACACCATGCTAAACATGGCTCTGTCTTAACTTAAAATTAATATATATTTTTTTCTTAAAATGTTACATTTTCTCAGTTCAAACATTTGATATGTTTTCTATTTTCTATTGGGAATAAAATATGGGTTTATGAGATTTTTAAATTACTGCATTCTGTTTTTATGTAGATTTTACACAATGTTCCAACTTTTCTGCAATTGGAGTTCTACAGTATTGTTTTGTGTCTTTTTGTTTCTAGATCTATACTTATGGCCCGGTTCATGTATAAAGTTGGTTTTGCGTCCTCATTGCTGCTTTGCGGTCTCTGGTTCCTCTTTCTGGATCTACATTTGCATACCACTAATGTTGACACCAAATTACAGAGTGGTTATCAGGTTGTCATACCCAGGCAATATAAGGTCCACACAGAGAGGAATACAGATGTACTCCATACAAATATTACAGAGAAATTGACTACTGTGAAGAATACTCCTTGGGTACCACCTGTCTTTGACATTCTTAAAAAAAAGAATGAGAAGTTAATGGGAACAAAACCTGGGTCCAAGCTGTGGCCTAAAGAAATGACATCAAATGACCTTATACTGAGATTGAAGCGTGTGAGGAATAATTACCAAAAACTGAACAAGTACAAAGTTAAATTCAAAGGACAGATTAAGCAGAATAACAGTGCAGCAGAAATCCTATGCCATCTTAAGAACAGGGTAAACATGTCACCGCTTGTGGCCTCTGATCTCCCTCCTACTGCCAATTCATGGAGCCAATACTTACCCAAGAAGAGTCTTCAAGAAGAAGTTGGAAAGCTTGGGCGTTGTGCTGTTGTAATATCAGCAGGGTCTATGAAATCCTCAAGACTCGGGCAGGAGATTGGTGAGCTATGCCAAGGCGCAGTATTTTTTAGCTTTCTGAATCAAGAAAGTATTTTGGCTTTTTCGAAAACAGCAAAGCAAGCATGCCATAAATACTTTGATCTAAAAAAAAAATTGAGCATATAGGAACAATCACAACACTCCAAAAAGCAAAAGAAAAAAAAATTATATAATAATAATTAGGGTTGTCCCGATACCACTTTTTTAGGACCGAGTACAAGTACCGATACTTTTTTTCATGTACTCGCCGATACCGAATACCGATACTTTTTAAATGCAGCCACGTGTCCCCAAATGCAGCCATGTCCCTCTGAGTTCAGCCATGGTCCCTCTGAGTTCAGCCATGGTCCCTCTGAGTGCTCCGCACTCCACCCCGCACTCAAAGAAAAAAAAAAAAGTATTCTATTTAGGTATCGGGAGTATTCGCGCGAGTACAAGTACTCGCGCAAATACTCGGTATCGGTCCCGATACCGATACTAGTATCGGTATCGGGACAACCCTAATAATAATACTACCAAATAAACAAAGTATATTAGTATTAAAGAGTGTTCAAATACTATAGTTGTACTGCCATAGCATGTTTCCAAAGTTAGAAAGTTAAAACAAATATTCATTAGGTTGCTGAGTAGAACATCTTTACCTCTTTTACTGTTTAAGAAAAACCAACATGGAGGACCCAAGAAGTGCAGAAAATGAAGGAATGCGTAGTAGGGGTTGAAATAGTAAGAGCTATGGAGGAAACAATCCACACAGTAGAGTACTCATTGGAATATATGGGGAAAATGGTCTGAGTTTAGGGAATCTGGAGGTTGGAGGAATTTGGAGGGTAGGGATTTAGGGGGAGGGAGAGGAGAGGGGAGGATTTTTTTTTCTTTTTTGTTTTGTGCTGTTGCTTTGGGGGAGGGGACGGGGATAGGGAGAATAAATGTATATATTTGATGGATTAAGGAAGTTGGATATAGGAATATGATTTTTATCATGTGTTTTCATTTCAATAGGTTTTTATTGAAGTTTTATGCAAACAAGGGAATAAAAGATAAAACAAACAAAATAGATCATAAGCATATGGAGGTCTGTATATCTTCATCGGATACATTTAAAACACATGCAAGAATGGGATAGTAGATAATAACGTATTAAACACTGAAACAAAGATTTTGAACCATTGATTATGAAACATTAAACATCAAATAACCACAGTGCTCAGTAAATCTTAGTACTGCCTCTTGGTCAAAGCTCCGGGTTGGCACACCGCCCACTCCCCCACGCACCCCTTTGGGAGCACTCTGTGCGTCGGGAGAGCTGACGGCGGCCGCCCGCATATCCCTCCCTAATACATCTGAAGACACCAAGGCCCATAGCACTGTCATAGACCACGGGCCCGGGCGACCGAGGCCCGCACTCCACGGCAAAAGGCCTGCACATCGTGAGCACCTCCGATATTTAGCACATAAAGACCATATGGTCAAGAATAATGAGTGAACTAAAGAAATCCAACAAAATAAAAATAGAACAAGAACAAAAAATAAACTGAAATAATAAATTATAAAGTATAAAGTGTTGTTCCTCCTTGTAACCCTTAGACAGAAGTGATCATCAATGTTTATGAACCGAACTATACCACCTATTCCACCTATACCATTTACGTTCCATATTGGTCATTTTTCCCTGAGATGCGGCAAACAATAGTTCATAGGAGGCATGGGTATTAGTCGTTTCCACCACTTCACTCATCGAAGGTGGGCCTACATCCCTCCAGTGTCTTGCAATACTTAACCTAGTACTGAGTAGTAAATGAGTGATTATGGTTCTTGAGGAGAACGGGACACTATCTAAGCCTAGGGATAGAAGCGCCGCCCCCGCCGAGGGGATAATCCGGACCCCTGCGAGCTGGGATATTAGATTAAACACACTCACCCATAATTGAGTGAGTGAAGGACAGGCCCACAGGATATGGTGCAGCGTCCCTACCTCTCCGCAGCTTCTCCAGCACAGGGAGGAGATTTTGGGGTCAAATTTAGACAGGCGAGATGGTGTTAGGTACCACCGCACCAGAATTTTGTGCGATAGTTCCCACAGATTCACACTCTTAGTCGCAGAGAATGTGCTCCGTAAAGCTGATTGCCATTGATCATCAGAGAACGTTGCACCTATATCCCGCTCCCACGTTTCCATATACGAGGTTTTAATAAATATGTTTTTGTTGTTTAAGAGATTATAAAATAGCGATATCCCCTTAATGTTAGTCGTGGGGTTGGTAAAATATAGCATAGCTCGCCAGGGGAGTGTGGTAGATGTTTGGGGTGACATTTTGAGGAAGTGAGATATTTGGAGATGCCTATACAGGTCAGTGTCCGCCAAGTCAAATTCGCCCTGTAGAGTCTGAAATGACTTAAGAGTGGGGCCTGACATCAAATCTCCTACTGTTTTGATGCCTTTAATTAACCAGTGCGCAACAGATATGCCTGGTATGATCAATGGTAGACTGGAGATGGGAAGGGGTAACATTTTAACGTCCTGACCTGAAAAGGTGTGAGAAACAAACTTCTCCCAGGCGCGAATAGTGGCTACCATCGTGGGAGAGAGTTGGGTCAGGGCCGGCATAAGGATTCGACTGGATAATAAAATGTCAGATAAACAATGACTCGGGACCTGCGCTACTTCCAATTCTAACCATCTAGGGGTGTGGCTTTGCACGAACCATAGCCTAGCCTGCGAGAGAACTGCGGCTGAGTGGTAGTCCTTTAGGAGGACATGACCAATACCCCCGACTCTTCTACCCGCTATTAGCTTTTTAAATGAACATCTCGCTTTCCTGCCTTGCCATAAGAAACTGTTCAGTAGGGACTGAAGTTTTGAAAAGAAGGAGGCGGGGACAGGGATCGGTAGCGACCTGAAGAGATACAATAATTGCGGTAGGACTATCATTTTAAATGCCGCTAGACGGCCGGACCAAAGCAGTTCAATTTTGGATATATCTCGTAGTGACTTGCTCATAGAGCCGAGAAGCGGGACATAGTTAGCTGCAAACAATTCACCATTAGTTGCCGTTAGTGATATACCCAGGTATTTCAAACCACTATCTTTCCAGGTGTATGGAAATCTAGCGGCGAGTCTTTTCCTCAGTGGGGGGGCTATACCCACTCCCATAAGGTAGGACTTACTTTCATTTACTTTATAGTAAGACAGTTTATTAAACATTTCCAGAGCCGCATGGGCCGAAGCCAGGGAGGATTCCACGTCTGTGAGAATTAAGATGATATCATCTGCGAATAGGCTAATGGTGTGAGTAGAGTTTTGGGTAGGAAAGCCTTTAATGTCAGGATGTGAGCGAAAGTATATAGCTAGGGGTTCCATTAGTAGGTTAAAAATTAGTGGGGATAATGGGCACCCCTGTCTGGTGCCATTGGAAATTAAAAAAGGACTGGACAAAACTCCTGACGCAAGCACCTGGGCGGAGGGGTTGGAATATAGGGCCATAATTGCGGACAGGATAGGACCCACAAAGCCGAATCTCTCCAAAACTCGAGCCATATAGGTCCAGTGAATGCGATCAAAGGCCTTCTCTGCGTCTAAAGCCAAGAACAGAGAAGGCCTTTTATGCAGGTTGGCCAAGTGAATAATATTAATCAACCTGCGAGTGGCGTCCGAAGTCTGACGCCCCCTGGTGAATCCCGTCTGGTCGGGATGTATAATCAGAGGGAGAATGTCTAATAGGCGTGTGGCAATGATCTTAGCATACATTTTTACATCTACGTTAAGTAGGGATATTGGCCTAAAATTCGCAGGTGACGTAGGTTCCTTCCCTGGCTTCGGCAAGGTCACAATGATAGCGGATAACATTTCAGTAGGGAAGGCGGCCGAGGCAGCAGCAGCATTGAACACACCCTCCAAGTAAGGGGTCAAGATCTGATTGAAGGTTTTGTAGTAATCCCCCGTAAACCCGTCGGGGCCAGGGGCTTTATTTTTAGGGAGGGACTCAATAGCCTTGCGGATTTCCTCTTTGCTAAAGGGCTGGTTTAGTGATCGTAGTTGATTAGGGGATAAAGATGGTATATTCAGGCCCTGCAAGAATTTGCCTATGGCATCTGGTTCAGGTTGGAAAGTATCTGCATCGTTTTTTAAGTTATACAGGGAACCGTAGTAGTGGCTGAAAGCATCTGCTATAGCTTGAGGATGCTGGAGCTTACATTTGCTAACGGGATGGATAATATAAGGAATCTTGAGTTTATGTCTTACACCTTTCACTGTGCGGGCCAATAATTTACCTGCCTTGTTACCCGTTGCATAGTACGTCATTTTTAACCTACGGGACGATTTTTCGAATGATTCCAGTAACAGGAGCCTGAGGTCATGTCTCAGTGTGTTTAATTTTTGGGAGAGTACCGGGGAGGGATTTTGCTTGTTAGATGTTTCAAGCCTGAATATTTCTTTGGTAAGGTCTGTTAACTTCTGCTGCCGCTGCCTCTTTGCCCTCGCCCCCAATTGGATGAGGATGCCTCTGACATACGCCTTATGGGCGTTCCACAAGACAAATTGATCCTGAACAGAGCCAACATTAGTACTGAAAAAATCATTTAAGTGTCTTTCGATGAGTTTCTCAGACTCATCTTGCTGCAGCAAGAATGAGTTGACCCTCCATAGAGACGGTGCACTGTCAGCCATGCCATCATCCAGGGTGAGGGTGATGGATGCGTGGTCCGACCACGTAATTGAATTGATGGCAGTGTCTGACACCTTGGAGAGGGTGAGCTGGTCGACTAAGAAGAGATCAATTCTGGAGTAAGCCCCATGGGGCGAGGAAAAAAAAGTGAAATCTCGTTCCCCGGCGTGTAGACACCTCCAGGCGTCGAATAGATCATGGTTGTGTATTGAAGTTGCCAATACCGGGCTCGAGCGTTTGGCGCCTGAGGAGGAGTCAACACTTGGGTCCGGGGTAGCATTGAAATCTCCACATATGACCAGCCTTCCCCTCTGGTGCGCCATAACTTTGGCCATTAATCTATTGAAGAAACGAACTTGGTGCTTGTTCGGGGAGTAGATATTCACAATAGTGAATGTGGTGGTGTTAATGTCACATATCAAAACAATGTATCGGCCCCCCGTGTCGGGGATAACTTCATGGAGTTTAAAAGCAACCGTGTCACTGATGGCTGTGAGTACACCCTTCGTTTTATTAGATGAGTTGGCGGTAAAGACGTGCGGGAAGCGTCCATGTGAACATTGAGGGGGAGACAGTGAGGAAAAGTGCGTTTCTTGCACACACAGAACGTCCGCCCGATTGGAAGTGGCCTCTTTCCACATGGACTTCCTCTTAACAGGGTGGTTTAGACCATTGGAGTTAATAGAAAGAAATTTTACCCCCATTGTAACGGCAATAGAACAATGTGTAGAGAATTATTGCAGGGGATCATTTGTAAGGGAAGGTCTCCCTCCAGTGGCCAAACAGGGCATGGCAAGTAATAAATTGGTTGTATCAAGAAGAGGTCAAGAGAGCACTCACGGTTAGTTGAGAGGGTAAAGGCGTCCCGAACGATGGTAGGTAGATAGAAGAGGCCAGGTTTCTCACTTTCTCCATGCAGGGGGAAGCTCTTCTTCCGTAGACAATGATTGCAACGCTGAAGCAGCACTTGAGGATGATGGGTAAAAAAAAGGAGGAACATAAAAGGAAAGGGAGTGAACAGGAAAACAAAAAAATAACAAAAACAGTCAAATACTTGGCGAGTAGCCAACATGCGCTGGTTATGAACCGTACGCACCCTAAAAGGGATACCTGAGAGCAGCAACAGGCTGCACAAATTAAATGGGGGTGAGTCCAGGCCCAAAGGCTCTCCGAGACTCCTACCAGGAGAGAACAAGTAGGTAGGTACCCCAACCGGATTCAATTGTGAGACTTGGCGTTCCTGTTAGTGACAGTTTTCCACGCGGGGTCAGACCGCGCCCTGGGTCTGGGGTAGGTTGCCGGAGCAACCTCTTCTTCCGGGAGAATCCCCCACTCCTCCAGCAAAGAGATGCCTTTTTCCAGGGTGTCCACATTGTGCGTGTGGCCCTCCCTGGTGACGGACAATTTAGCAGGGTAGCTCCACCTATAAATAATCTTGTGGTTTCTGAGGGCCTTGGTTATGGTGTTTAAATTTCTTCTCCTTTGCAGAGTATATTGGGATAGGTCTGCAAAGAACTGTAGATTTTGATACTGCGAGGGGATCTTCTCTTTTTTGCGCATAACCGCCATTAGTTGCTCTTTAGCATGGAAGAAGTGGAACCTCAGAATAATGTCCCTGGGGACCTGTTCAGGCAAGAAGGCAGGTTTGGGCAGTCTATGTATTCTGTCCACTGTGAGCTCTAGGTCAGAGAGATCTGGGAGAAGTTCTTTGAACAGGGAGGAGGCAAAAGAGCGCAGATCGGATTGCAAAACGGACTCAGGGACCCCTCTCACTTTCATATTGTTGCGTCTGTTTCTGTCCTCGATATCTGCGAGCTTGGCTTTGATCCATTCCGTGTCGCTTTCCCTCTCCTCATGCGAGTCAACCAGGTCATTTATAGTGACAGCGTATTCCCCCATCTTGTGCTCAATATGTTCCACCCTGTCTTCCACAGCCTGTATATCTGTATGAAATTTGTGCATACACTGCATCATATCTGATTGCAGTGAGCTCCTTAGGGACAGCAGCATGTCCTTCATCACAGTGTCTATGACAGGTTGGTGGTTGGTGGGGAAGGACTCGATAGAGTCTGGCAGCTCCCGGGTGTCATCCCCTGACTCAGGCATAGGGCTGGCTGGCTGCAGTAATCCCTCTCTGTCTAGCCTGGGTTTGGCTTTAGCTGGGCTGCCTGACGCCGAGGAGGGAGAGGGAGACTGCATGGTGCTAGGGGTTAACTTATCCTGGTGTCCGCGTGATATTTCAGGTCTGCCTGCACGTGTTATGTGTGCTGGTGTGGACGCTGCTGCGGCGCCATCTTGCCTACCTCCTCGCTGATTAGGGGAGAAAAAGTCCGTCAGCCGCTGGGGCTTTCTCTGCTCCTTCCTCTTTCTAGTCATGGTCCCAGGGGTCTCCAGAGCTGGAACGCCGGGTGTGGCAGCCGAAAACCGGGTCCGGAGGGATGATATGAGCCGCTAGTTCTCAGCTGGATGCGGAGCTCCGGGTCTAAGCCGCCATTCAGCTCCGCCGCAGGCCACGCCCCTTTTATCATGTGTTTTTGTCAATACTTGATTATATAATAAAAGAGAGAATAAAAAAAAAAAAAAAAAAGAATAACCAACACAAACATTTATTTCCTTAACACTTTTTACCATTGTTAAAGTGGATCTCCGGCCTGTCCAGCATCCTTTTCGTTTTTCTTTTTAGCCCAGTGTAAAGTTTCTTTGCGAGTTGTAACCTTTTAAAATACACATGACACGAACAAGCCACAATATGGAGTCCTACACATTACCGGAGTGTCCTGACTCTCCAGTAGTTCAAGGGAGGGGGCGAGCACGACACTCCACACCAGGGAGAAAGCCTTGCATTACTGTGTGGAGTTACAGACAGAGAACAGGAAGTGAGGATTTCTCAGATGAAATAAGGACATTTAAAAGCAAAATCGAAGGATGAGGTAAGTGAAGGTAAAGGAAGCTATTTAGGAAAACAAAATTGTACCTTTACAGCCCCTTTTAAAAATCCGAACTGGATAATGCTTAACCCCTGCCTGTATATGTGAATAAGGATGCAAATTTTTCTTTAGTGCTTGCTTATAAATCCTAAAATCATGACATCCCCCGGAGACGAACATGAGCTTGTAAGTACTCCCATTCAACGTACCAAAAATTGATCTTTATTGCAAAATTATAAAATACACATATATCACAAGACACATTAAAACTTGTGCCAGCTAACCTGCTCCTACTGTTGGGCTTTTTGATGTCACAATGAGACTTCCAAATTATTTTTTAACAAGAAAAAGAGTCTTCTAAATTCTAAACCAACATTAATGTCATATAACATATACTATTGCTACAAAAAGCCATATTGTAGTTTCATGTTAAAGGGGTTGTAAAGGTTTGTCTTTTATTCTCTAAATAGGTTCCTTTAAAGCTAGTGCATTGTTGGTTCACTTATCTTTTCCTTTCGATTTCCCTTCTAAAAGTTTTTTTTCTTTGTTTGAATTTCTCACTTCCTGTTCCTCCTCAGTAAGCTTTCAACCATCATCCGAGCCGTGGAAAGTCATTTAGAACAGCTTACTGAACGGCTTACTGAGGAGGAACAGGAAGTCAGAAATTCAGACAAAGAAAACAAAGAAAAAAAAAACATTTAGGCCGGATTCACACCTATGCGAATTGGTTGCGGCTTAAACCACATCTAATACGCAGAACATTTCTAAATACATTGTTTTTAATGAGGCTGGTTCACATATGTGCAATGCATTCGCACTGCACATTGCAGAAAAAACGTATGCAGATTTTATGTCTTGCGGTGCGGCTCAGGTGCGAATTCAGATCCATTATCTTCTATGGGTACGCAGCTGATTCGCAGATGTGTTCAGTTCTCTTCAGGAATTTCTCTCATTCAGCTCAATACACTTCTCCCCCACTCTCCTCTCCCCTGTAACTTCTCCCAGGTCTCCAAATTCGCAGCTAAAACGGAGCTAATCTGCTGAACACTTCCCTTATCTATCTGCAGAGATAAGAGAGCTAAAATTCGCACAAGTGTGAAGTGTGATTCCGGCCTCAGAAGGGAAATTGAAGGTAAGGGTAAGTGAACCAACAATGCACTAGCTTAACCACTTTAGCCCCGGACCATATTGCTGTCCAAAGACCAGAGCACTTTTTGTGATTCGGCACTGCGTCGCTTTAACTGACAATTGCGCGGTCGTGCGACGTGGCTCCCAAACAAAATTGGCGTCCTTTTTTTCCCACAAATAGAGCTTTCTTTTGGTGGTATTTGATCATCTCTGCGGTTTTTATTTTTTGCGCTATAAACAAAAATAGAGCGACTATTTTGAAAAAAATGCAATATTTTTTACATTTTGCTATAATAAATATCCCCAAAAAAGATATAAAAAAAATTTTTTTTCCCTCAGTTTAGGCCGATACGTATTCTTCTACATATTTTTCGTAAAAAAAATCGCAATTAGCGTTTATTGATTGGTTTGCGCAAAATTTATAGTGTTTACAAAAAAGGGGGTAGTTTTATGGCATTTTTATTAATATTTTTTTTTTTACTAGTAATGGCGGCGATCAGCGTTTTTTTTCGGTACTGCGATATTATAGCGGACACATCGGACACTTTTGACACATTTTTGGGACCATTGGCATTTTTATAGCGATCAATGCTATAAAAATGCATTGGATTACTATAAAAATGCCATTGGCAGTGAAGGGGTTAACACTAGGGGGCGGGGAAGGGGTTAAGTGTGTTCCTATTTGTGTTCCTACTGTGTGGGGGGGGTGAACTCACTAGGGGGAATCATTGATCTTCCGTTCATACATTGTATGAACGGAAGATCAGTGTTTCCCCCGCTGACAGGAACGAGTGCTGTGTGTTTAGGCCGCGTACACACGAGGGGATATGTCCGCTGAAAACGGTCCGATGGACCGTTTCAGCAGACATCTCCGCTCGTGTGTATGGGCTAGCGGACAGATTTCTCCACCCGACAGATTTCAAAGCAAGCTTTGAAATCTATCCGGTGGGGATCTGTCCGCCCGACATGTCTGCTGGTTAGTACACTTACCAGCAGACATGTCGTCCCCCACCGCCGCCGCGCCGCTGCCGAATGGATTCGGCGCATGCGCGGAAGTGTTTTACTTCCTGGTGCGGTGACGTGGCGGCGACGCGGCGGCGTCAACGTCACCGCCGCGTCACCACCACGTCACCGCGCCGTCCGGCGGCGGGGAATTTGATCCGATGGTGTGTACACGCCATCGGATCAAACTCCCGATCGGACATATCCGATGGAAATGGTCCGCGGACCGTTTTCATCGGATATGTCCGATCGTGTGTATGGGGCCTGACACGCACAGCTCTCGTTCCCCGCTCTGTAACGAACGAGCGCGCGCGCCCGGCGGCGATCGCGCCCGCCGGGCACGCGCGTGGGACTCGGGGGTGAGCGGGGGGCGCGGGCCGCCGGCGGCGCGCACGCGCCCCCTAGTGGCCGCGAAAGTCCCGACGTAAGATGACGGGCTCTCGCGCAGGAGAGCCGACCTGCCGCCGTATAACTGCGGCGGCTGGTCGGCTAGTGGTTAAAGGAACCTATTTAGAAAATAAAAAACAAACCTTTACAACCCCTTTAATAAAAAGTTTAATTTTTTTCCAGGGTCCACACACAATGGGCTTAAAAAAACGTCAGTTCTTTTGGCAGAAAAAAACCTCACATAGGGCCAGATTCAGGTAGAGTTAGGCTGGAGTATCAGTGATACTCCAGCCTAACTGTCACTTTAAGCCGGCGTTTCTGTTTTCTGTAACCAGAAAACAAGAAACGCCGGGTTGGAGTTCCGATGCGATCGGCGTAATTGAATTTCGCCATCGCATCACAACTTTAATTTAAAAATGGCACCGGGGGCGTTCCCGCTGATTAACCCTGAAAAAATATGTTAATCAGCGGGAATCGGCAATTCACGATCGTATTCGGGCGCGACGCAGTGACTTTCCGACGTTTCCGTAAGCGATACGCGGCGTAAAGATAAAGCAGCCCCCTAGTGGAGTATCCTATGTTAAGTATAGCCGTCGTCATCGCGTCGAAAAAAAAAAATTTGTGTCGCTTGCGTAAAACGTCCATGAATGAGGATTTGACGTCATTGACGTTCACTGACAGAATTTGGAGAATGCGCACTGGGATGCATTGACAGTCGACACATGCGCAGTACGTTCGCCGCGGGATCGCGCTTAGTTTAAATAATACACGCCCCGTACCCGCCCAATTTGAATTCCGCCGGCTCATTTACGATACGCTGCCGCAACTTTAGGAGCAAGTGCTTCATGAATAACAGCACTTGTTCCTAAAATTTCGCCAGAGTAACGTAAATGAGAAACGTTACTCTAGAGTAAAGATGCTCCCATCTACCTGAATCTGGCCCATAGAGTGTTTTTGTACAGGCATTAGGAGCATTTAGTGCTTTTCTCTGCCAGAAAACTCTTCCCAAAAATGTGATCCAGAAGTTTTTTTTCCTTCTAAACTTTAAAGGAGTTGTAAAGGAAAAGGTTTTTTCACCTTAACTACTACAGAACCGCGCTATATCCGAATGACGGCTACAGCGCGGGTCTAAATATCCAACATGCCGTCAATTGACGGCCGCCCATTTGGGCGTTCCCAGTGCGCACTGCAGAGCGCGCTGCGGGGAAGCCCTGTGTTGACCGTGTCCCTTGGACACAGCCAATCACAGATCGCGGCGAACGGCCAATCAGAGTGGCCGTTTGCGATGCAATCTGTGGGCGAATGAGAGATGATCTCATAGATCATCTCTCATTGCCGTTTTACACAGAGACAGCGTCCTGTCTCTGGAGAGAGGAGACCGATCTGTGTTCCTGTGGATCGGTCACCCACCCAGTCACCCCCCTCCCCCCACAGTTAGAACACACCTAGGATACACATTTAACACCTTCCTCACCCCCTAGTGTTAACCCCTTCAAGCCAGTCACATTTATACAGTAATTAGTGCATATTTATAGCACTGATCGCAGTATAAATGTGAATGGTGCCAAAAATGTGTCAAAAGTGTCCGACGTGTCCGCCATAATGTCGCAGTACCAATAAAAATCGCAGATCGCCGCCATTTCTAGTAAAAAAAAAATAATAAAAAATAATAATTCTGTCCCCTATTTTGTAAGCGCTATAACTTTTGCGCAAACCAGTCGCTTATTGCGATTGTTTTTTATTTATTTTTAACAAAAATATGTAGAAGAATACGTATCGCCTTAAACTGAGAAAAAAATATATATATTTTTTTTAATTGGGCTATTTATTATAGCAACAAGTAAAAAATATTGTATTTTTTTTCAAACTTGTAGGACTTTTTTGTTTATAGCGCAAAAAATAAAAACCGCACAGGCGATCAAATACCACCACAAGAAAGCTATACTTGTGGGGAAAAAAGGATGTCAATTTTATTTGGAAGCCACGTCGCACGATTGCGCAATTGTCAGTTAAAGCGACGCAGTACCGGAAGCTGAAATTTCACCTGGGCAGGAGGGGGGTATATGTGCCCAGTAAGCAAGTGGTTAATGCAATCTATGCATTAAGGTGAAAAAACATCTGATACTGCCCCCACCCCCCGAGCCCCCCTTATACTTACCTGACCCCTCGAAAGTCCCGCATGCGGTCCCGTGATCCTCTTTGCCGCTCAGCCTGGCCGCTGATTGGCTAGAGCGGATGGATTGAGAGCTGCGCATTCATTGGCTGGCGCTGCTGTCAATCACATCCATGATGCGGCCCGTCAAGGGGAGGGGCCGAGTGATACAGTGAGCGCTATGGCCACTCACTGTATCACAGGAGCGCGCCCGCAATTAGTGACCACGATGCAAGCTCTAGCATGACTGTGGTGACTAATTGCAGGGAGGACCAGAGACAGCCGCCGAGGGATCCCAGAAGACGTGGATCGGGGCCACTCTGTGCAAAACAAACTGCACAGTGGAGGTAAGTATGACATGTTTCCTTTAGTAACGCTTTAAGCTTAAAATATGCCTCTAAATGTCCTAATGTGCATGGACAACAGGATAACATTGAGCTGCTTCTACAGGCAGAGCATTAAGATAAAAGTAGTTTTTTCCTCATTAGAACACTGTATGTGCACAAGCTCATGCTGGCTCCCTACCATCCAGAAGCACTGAACTTTGCTGTCACATTGGGCAGTGATAGCAATGGCACTGATGAATGTTTCACTTTACACTACAGCTAGAGGTTCTCTTGGCCAAACATTTGTTTCTTCAGCCGTTCACACAGGAATCTCCATAGACTACACAGTGCAGAGGTCTCCCTAATGTAATTTCCTCTTCTGGTCAAATGTTCTTAGCATTGTTCTTAGTGTTTACAGCATATGTATTACTACTATGTCCAGTGCCGATCCTGACCTCCCTGGGGCCCTAAGCAAAATCACATGCCACAAAAATGACATGTCGCATTACCCACTTAAGACCCGGATCTTTAGGTAGCTAAAGGACCCGGCCAGGTTTTGCGATTCGGCACTGCGTCGCTTTAACAGACAATTGCTCAGTCGTATGACGTGGCTCCCAAACAAAATTGGGGTCATTTTTTTCCCACAAATAGAGCTTTCTTTTGGTGGTATTTGATCACCTCTGCGGTTTTTATTTTTTGCGCTATAAACAAAAATAGAGCAACAATTTTGAAAAAAATGCAATATTTTTTTACTTTTTGCTATAATAAATATCCCCCAAAAATATGTAAAAACACATTTTTTTTTCCTCAGTTTAGGCCGATACGTATACGTTTATCGGTTGGTTTGCGCAAAATTTATAGCATTTACAAAATAGGGGATAGTTTTATTGCATTTTTATTCATTTTTTTTTTTTTACTACTAATGGCGGCGATCACAATTTTTTTTGTGACTGCGACATTATGGCGGACAAATCGGACAATTTTTACACATTTTTGGGACCATTGTCATTTTCACAGCAAAAAATGCATTGTTTACTGTGAAAATGACAATTGCAGTTTGGCAGTTAACCACAAGGGGGCGCTGAAGGGGTTATGTGTGACCTAATATGTGTTGCTAACTGTAGGGGGGTGTGGCTGTAGGTGTGACGTCATCGATTGTGTATCCCTATAAAAGGGATCACACGATTGATGACGGCGCTACAGTGAAGAACGGGGAAACTGTGTTCCCACACAGCTCCCCCCGTTCTTCAGCTCAGGGGACCGATCACGGGACTCCAGCGGCGATCGGGTCCGTGGGTCCCACGGTCACGGTAACGGAGCTTCGGACTGGGTCGCGTGCACATGCCCGCGGCCCCACGGCTGGGCTTAAAGGGCAACGTACAGGTACTTTAATGTGCCCAGCCGTTCCATTCTGCTGAGGTATATCGGCGTGAAGGGGTCCTTAAGTGGTTAAAGATGAGAAGCAGGTGTGGGGGGGGGTGCTGCCAACAGTGACATGTAGCAATAACGATTAAAGTTGAAAAGCGGGGGGAGGGGATGTTCTGCTGTTAGAAATGACATCTCATATTAAAGTGAGAGCGGGGGGTGCTGACTTCTTATCTCTTCTCTTATGCAGCCAGCGAGTTGAGAAGTGTGGTGAAGGGCCGAAATTGACTTCTCACCTGTAAGGGCCTCTAGTAATTTGGGGGGCCCTCCGCACCTTTGCCGGGCCCTAAGCGGCCAATAGTGAGGCTATAGGGTGGATCGGCCCTTACTATGTCATAAATAATTACATAGGCCCATATCATCAGGCCCCTAGCTAAAATATAAAACTTCCTGTGCTCTATAAGGAGTGTACGGGTGAGATAGCTGAAGTAGGCAAAATCTATTTTGATTCAGGTAGGGCAAGGTTCCCTCACCTAGTCTTCGCTGCTGTTTTGGAACTTACTAGTGCAATAATATTCTTATACCACCAATGAATGTACTTGTGTCACCAGCCAGAGAGGTCTTTACATGTCCAGTATAGGATGCATGATATAGTATTTCTGTGCCGTTCACCCCCTAGTAATGTCTTTGTAATACGTGTTCTTCTTAATAAAGATGCACTGGGATCCAGAACAGCAGTGGAGAAGAGTATGGTACCTTACCTTACCTTACCTCTCTCCACCCAGAACAGACAATTCTGTTTTTTCTGGCTGCTCTTTAAATGTCTAATATAGAGCTGTTACATAGATGTACTAATCTTGTTTTTTGTGATGTGTGCAGACTCCCATGATGCTGTTATAAGATTCAACAAAGCTCCCACAAATGGATTTGAGATTGATGTTGGATCAAAAACTACAATTCGTCTGATCAATTCACAGGTAGATAGAATAAAAAACCTTTCTTAACATTTGAACATTTTTATCATGTACCTTCCTATCAATAGAGATGGAATGTACATGCCCACTTACAAAGAAATTAACGATCTATAATTTTTATCATAGGTGTATTTTAAATGATAGAGTAAGAATATAAACCAACAATCCAGAAAAAACACATAAAACAAATATTATAAATTACGTTGTAGTTCAGTGAGTAAAATAAGTTTTTGATCCCCAAGCAAAAAATGACTTCATCATCTGTCTAGGCCTCTTGCTCTAGACCAGAGGTGGTCAACCTACGTGCACCCGGCTAGTGGACATTTTAACCCCGGGTTGGCTTTTTTGGAATAACAACCGATGCAGCTAAAGCCCCGTACACACGGCCGAGGTTCTCGGCAGAAACCAGCGAGAAGCTCGCTGGGATCCTCATTCTGCCGAGAACCTCGGCCGTGTGTACACTCTCGGCGAGCATCCCGTCGGGAAAGCCGCAGAGAGAAAATAGAGAGAAGGTTCTCTATTTTCTCGGCGGCCCGTCGGGATTAATAGCTGGTCACCTTTCCCGACAGGATGGTCGCCGATTCTGATGTGTTCCGCCTGTCGAGGTTCTCGTACGTGTGTATGAGGCTTTAGAAGCCGCTCGGCTGTTATCCCAAGCAGCGGGAGAAGACGTTTTCCCTCTCCCGCCGCCGCTTTCCGCAGACGGTCCCACTGGGAGACCCGAGCGACCAGCCGGCGCGACCAGCCGGCACAACCGCCGGCTGGCCGGAGACCCGAACGAAGCCGCAATCGGATTTGATTTGATCTCGGAAGCAATGACATACTATCACTTCTGGTTTAAAGGCAGCCAATAAAAAAAAATCACAGCATTCAAAACAGCCAAACTTGGCGTTTTGAATACTTTTAAGTGCATAAGAAGGATTTGGGGTCCTATAGACCCCAGATTCCTCCATAAAGAGTACCTGTCACTGCTTATTACTATCACAAATGATGTTTACATTCCTTCTGACAGCAATAAAAGTGATCAGAGTTTTTTTTTTTAAAAGGACAGTGTAAAAAAATAAAGAATAAGAATGTTTTTTTAAAAGCACCCCATCCCTCCGTGCTCCCTCCTCTGTAACTCTAAACTGGTAACCTGTAGACATTTTTTAAGGGTTGCTTATGGACACAAGTGTGTGCAATTTTAAAGCATAACATTGAGGGGGGGGGGGTGCTGTGTAATATGCAGGGGGGATGGGTGGGGGGTTGTGTGATGTGCAGGTGGGCTGTGTAATTTAAAGGGGTCCAGAGGGACAGGGACTGTGTAGTGTTAAAGGGTCCAGAGGTGCAGTGCTGTGTAATGTAAAGGGGTCCAGAGGTACAGGGGCTGTGTAATGTAAAGGGGTGCAGTGCTGTGTAATGTAAAGGGGTCCAGAGGTGCAGTGCTGTGTAATGTAAAGGGGTCCAGAGTTTGCAGAAGCTGTGTAATGTAAAGGGGTCCAGACTATTATCTTAATTTATTAGCAGGTGAATGCAGCCCTCTATGCATTCACATACTTTGAATGGGACCCTAAGGCCCCTTTCACATGAGCGGAAGAACGGTCCGCTAATTACAAGTCCGTTAACGGACTTGTAATGGGCCCCTATGCGGATTCATTAGCGGATGATGTGTCCGTCTGGATCCGTTTTGCGGACGGAAGAAAACCCTATTTTTCTTTAGTCCGGTGGAACGGATCGGATGCAAACGGACAGACGGTCCGTTTCCATTCGATTCCCCATAGGGGATAGCGGAGGAGAGACAGGGCGGTCCCTGCATAGTGTGCGGGGACCGCCCTGTCCGCCCGACAGCTCAGCGGAGACCCCCTGCTGAGCCGACGGACACACGGAGCGGACCAAAAAACGGACCGCTCCGTGTGAAAGGGCCCTTAGGTGGAAAAAGGTTGCTGACCCCTGGTCTAGACTGGTTACAAATTAAAATGAGAATTGAAGGTTTTAATATCTTTACGTGCTAATTATGCATACCTCACAACTTTTTGAGATGGTAACAAGAGTCACCTATTAGCAAATGTATGTAGAGATGGGACACACACCCCTGCCACGCACTCTTAAAGGAGAATTACAAAAAATTATTAGTTAAACCCACAAATGCTTTTTTTACCACTACTATATCTTTATGCTGGCTTTTCATATTTACAAATGTAACGATTTGGAAATTGGATGAAAGGTTTAGCACTGGGAAACACTTTCTAAGGCTGCATTCACACTTGGGCAACCTAATTGCGGCGTTTTGTCCCGCGATTTGTGGCGAGGCGTCTTGTGCCACGATTCGCGGCGACAAAACGCCGCAATTTCAGCCCCCATTTTTTTCCCAGGTACACATCTCTATGCCGAATGCCGAAGCCGCCTGAAAAAAAAGCTCTGGGACTTGTTTTGAGCTTCAGGCGTCCGGCGTTTCGGCGTTCGGCGTGGAGATGTGAACCATCTCCATAGAGGGGAATGTTAAATTTCCCCTCTGGCGTATGCGGCGTCCGGTGTCGGGCGTATATACGCCTAGATGTGAATGGAGCCTAAAAGTTAAATTGTGCATTTTATATACAATTATATAGATCAGATCAAAAAGAGGGAGATATAAGACCCCTTTCACATTGAGGAGTTTTTCAGGCGGTACAGCGCTAAAAATAGCGCTGCTATACCGCCTAAAAAAACTCCTTCACTGCATCCTCAATGTGAAAGCCCGAGGGCTTTCACACTGAGGCGATGCGCTAGCGGGAGTTAAAATAATCTCCTGTCAGCATCATCTTTGGAGCGGTGAGAGGAGCGGCATGTATACCGGTCCTTCACCGCTCCTTCCCATTGAAAACAATGGGAAACCGCGGCAATACCGCCCGCAATGTGCCTCTATAGAGGTGAATTGCGGGCGGTAATAACCCTTTCACAGGGGTTAATACCGCACTGCTAGCGGCTGCAACTCGCGGCAATTCCAGCGGTATAGCGCTGCTATTTTTAGCAGTGATATACCGCCAGCGTGGCTCCAGCCCCAATGTGAAAGGGGCCTAACGAGGGACCTAACGAGGAGAGAGGGACTAGTTGGAAATCAGGGACAGTCCCTTGAAATCAGGGACAGTTGGGAGCTATGATTATATTAAACTCACACATGCTGTTCTGAGAAAAATCACAAAAATAATCTTGTTGGCTAGAACAAAGAACAACCATGAGAACAACTGATTTTTTAATGGCATAAATGTGCTATAGATAATTCCACTTTGCTAACTTCATCCTATTTGCAGATTATCGCTCTTCCCAGTTTTAAATTCCTAAATAATCCCCTTTATAAAAAAGGAATATTGGTTTTGTGGGATCCAGCACCATATGAAGCAGATGTACATCAGGTGAGAAAATGTTGGCGTGAGATTATTAAGGTTAACGATTAAAGAGCCAATGTTTACATACAGATATACATACAGATATACACTATGGGCCAGATTCAGCAAGACTTGCGCTGGAGTAATTCGATATGCGCCGCGTAACTGTGATTATGCGCCGTCGTTTCTATGTGGCCGTACCCACCAAACTAGATGCGACAGAAAACGGGCCATTTCAGATCGGCTTAACTTTCCGACGCCAGAGTATCGTCAGCGCATAATTTCGCTTGGCGCATCAGTCGCGCCTATTGATTTCCCCTGCAAATATGCAAATGAGGGTTATTTCCCGATTCGCGAACGGATTAGCACCATACGCTGGCTACATGCGCCGCGCGTATCTCGTCCGTCCGGCGCAAAGTTATTTCTACAAATAGCTGCTTTATCTTTACTCCAGACGGCCACAGGTCAGCAGGAGAGCAGCTACAGCAGCGTTACCGACGATAAGAGCTAGCTGAGCACCCCCACTTGCAGGACAACACCTCTGTCCATGCTTGTCTGTCAACTTTTACAGCCATGGAGGAAGACATCATAGGTCTCCATAGCTGAGATGACGGCTGACAGCTCCTGGCCTTTAGAGTTCAGCTTTCTCCTGTGTGTTTGCGGGGAACGGGAGCAGCCATCTCAGAACAAAAGTAACTTCACTGCGGGGAGGGGGAACAGGATATACTTTAGTGCCGGAATGGCGCATCTACGGGCGCATTTAAACGCCCAACGAAACGCATTGCGCTGACGTTTCCCGTGAAGTGGTGCCGACGGAAGTTGTGAGCATGCGCACAAGGGGGCGAGTGAAGCCTCACTTACTGCGCATGCTCCGTGGATGATGCGCTGAACGTAAGCCTCTGCGCTGGGCTCCGCCCATCATTTACATATGATCACACCCACTTCCACTTGCGTCGGGTTACGCCAGTGCATTATCGTTACTCTGGCGCAAGTTTACGAGCAAGTGCTATGTGAATAACAGTACTTGCGCCGAAAGTGTCGGCGGAGTAACGTAAATGAGAAACGTTAGTCCAAAGTAAAGAAGCGCCCATCTACCTGAATCTGGCCCTATATTGACCTTGCTTTGTGCACTGGTCAACATCATTTGTTGGAGGGGGTATTAAGATGTGGGGTTGTTTTCCAGGGCTTGGGCTTGGCTTTGATGTTCTAGTGAAGGGAACTCTTAAGGTATCAGCTTACCAAGACATTTTGGACAATTTCATGCTCTCAACTTTGTGGGAACAGTTTGGGAATGGCACCTTATTGTTCCAACATGACTGCGCAAGAGTGCACAAAGCAAAGTCCATAAAGACATGGGGGGCGGGGGCGAGTTTGGGGTGGAGGAACTTGACTGGCATGCACAGAGTCCTGACCTCAACCCAATAGAAAACCTTTGGGATGAATCAGAGTGGAGACTGCAAGCCAGGCCTTCTAGTCCAACATCAGTGCCTGACCTCACAAATGCGCTTCTGGAAGAATGGTCAAACATTGCTATAGACACACTCCTAAACTTTGTATACAGCCTTCCCAGAAGAGTTGAAGCTGTTATAGCTGCAAAGGGTGGGCCAACTCATTATTGAACCCTACTAACTAAGACTGAGATGCCATTAAAGTTCATGTGCGTGTCCAACCCTTCTGAGCTCATACTCTGAACTTAGCAATCTGGTATACAGAGGGCCAAGCTCCCAGGTTACTATACCCATAAAGACAGCGATTACAAGTACTGTGTCTCTGCATATCCTGCTATGGGGTAACACCACTCTGTCACATTTAAATTCTGTCCGAGACCCGCAGGTCTGGGCTGTGTACAGTATTCAGACGCTGCAACACATTATGCCTTAAGGACGTTGTCTCTCTTTTGCAGAGATGAGGCGTCAATTTAAATGGATGTCCTTAAGGTATTGTAGCAGAGCGTCCCAGAGAGAGCCTGGGAAAGTCCAGTTCGGGGTTTATACCTCTCCCAGGCTCCTCTCTTACACGTTCAGGGATCTCTGATCCATGATCCAGGTCAGGTGTTGGCCCTCTCCCCCAGGCCAATTTAAGCTCACCTGAGCTAACAGCCATGGCTCTGTCCTGGGAAACAGATAGTGTGGATCTGTAGGAGCAAGGAGGTTGTTAAAAGACTGGTGAGCAGTTTGTGTTTTGAGCTAACAAGCGGTAGGCTTGTTTAGCTTACTAGTTAGGGCCTACATATCGTGTAGTTAGAGCCGAGACACGGCTAGGTGTTTGTTTAAACTATTTTTGTTTGTTTTGTTTTCTGCACACTGTACAGCACCTGTAAATAGACTTTGTATAGCACCAATAAAAATCCCCCTGTTGTTCACTTATCCTATGGACTTTGGTATCTGTGCTGGCTCATCCCAGGGAGCTTTTGTACCCGCTACCTATCCCCAGCTTACATATGGTGGAGGCTGCGATCAGCAGTAGTAAGTTACTATTTTAAAAGGCCAGTACCTAAAGTGACAACATGGAGGAAATTCTCAAACAAATGATGTTATCCAATGCTGCACAACAGCAAGCAAACGCTGCACAACAGCAAACTAACGCTGCATTGCAGCAAGCCAATGCTATCGCACAGGAGCAAACCAAGGCGCTGTACAAACAGATTGGTGCTGCACAGGAGCAATCGCAGAGGCAGATTAGTGCTGTACAGGAGCAATCGCAGAGGCTGTTTGAACAGCTTGCCACTGCTGCAGAAGTGGATAGGAAAACCCTGACTAAGGTTGCAGAGACGCTAGCACAGTGGGCACCTGCGGAAATTAAGGATATGGGAGACAAGCCTTCAGCCATCCATGTGGCTCGCTTTCTGTCTAAAATGACTACGGATGATGATCCAGAGGCCTTCCTGTTAACGTTTGAACGGACCGCTGAGAGGGAATGTTGGCCTAAAACCAAGTGGGCAGGACTGATTGCCCCCTTACTTTCTGGTGAATCGCAGAAGGCCTACTATGATCTGGAGTCAGCAGAAGCAGAAGACTACGAAAAGGTCAAGCAGGAAATTCTGGCGCGACTCGGCGTCACCTTGGCCGTTCGAGCCCAACGGGTCCACAGCTGGTTCTTCAAAATCGAGAGGCCCCCAAGATCGCAGATGTTCGACCTAATCCACCTGGTGCGAAAATGGCTACAGCCTGAGTCCCTGTCTGCGCCACAAATAGTGGAGCGTGTGGTCATGGACCAATTCCTGAGGTCACTCCCAATTCCCCTGCAGAAGTGGGTGAGTCAAGGGGACCCCAAGTCGGCAGATAACCTGGTGGAACTCGTCGAAAGGTACTTTGCTGCAGAGAACCTGGTCACCACCCCAACAACCGCACGGACTTTCCACCCAAAGCCACGGTCTCCCCAGGCAACCGGTAAGACTGTTCCAGGGGAAGTGGGTGGTAAGCATGGCAAGGAAATAGGGGGGAGGATTTTTTGGTGCCAGGACTGAAGTTTGGCGTCCCAAGCAAGGGAAACCACTGCCTGTCAGCAAACCAACTTGGGGAAACATCAGGTGTTTTCGTTGCCAAGAGCTGGGACATGTTGCAGCAAACTGTCCATTGACTGATGAACCAATGCAGTGTGATCTGTCTATTAGAAGGCAGTCTATGTTTGCTGCTGTTTCATGCGCTGCAGCGCCAAATGTGGGGAAACACATGTGTCACATGACTGTTAATAATAAGCCTATTACGGCCTTACTGGACTCTGGAAGTCTGGTTACTTTGGTTACAGCTGAGATGGTTGAAACTGTGAATTTTCATGCAAAAAAAGTTGCTGTGATCTGTGTACATGGGGATACCCGGGAGTATCCTATAGCCACAGTTCAGTTTAAAACTGGCTTGGGTACGGTGTCCCATGCGGTCGGACTTGTGCCCCACTTGGTGCACGAGGCCATCATTGGTAGGGACTTCCCTAAGTTTTGGGAACTGTGGGATCGTCCCGACCCGGTCGCAGTACCTGACTCAGTCGCAGAGCCAGAGCTCCTGGCTACTTCCGATATTGTGGGTTCAGGGGACTCATCTCAGGGCTCTCCGAGTTTTCCTTTCTCGGTTATGGCAGGAGAGCTGGAGGAGCCTGAGGAAGTCCCCACAACCAGTAGAGCCGGACAGCCGTCTGCCGACTCGGAGCCTATGTTGGAGTTTACTGACCTTAATGTGCACAAGGAAAATTTTGGTACTGAGCAGAGAAAAGACCCTACCCTTGCCAGGGCCTGGGAAAATGTAATGGTGATTAATGATGTACCTGTTGAACCAGGGGATAGGCCCTGTTTTCCTTATTTCAGCAGCAATGATGATTTACTGTATCGTGTATGTAAAAAGAATGATGAAGTTACTGAACAGTTGGTGGTCCCCAAGCCTTACAGAAGGGTGGTGTTGGAACTTGCCCATGGGCACTTGCTAGGAGGCCATTTAGGGGTTGAGAAAACCACTGAAAGAGTGTTACGCAGGTTTTACTGGCCAGGGATACAGAAAAATATTGAGAATTATTGTCAATCCTGTCCTGTGTGTCAGATGTCAGCCCCCCAGCCCCACTTCCGAAGTCCTTTAGTGCCCTTGCCCATTATTGAAGTGCCCTTCGAGAGGATTGCCATGGACCTTGTGGGTCCCCTCCCCAAATCCGCCCGTGGTCATCAGCATATCCTCGTGATTATGGATTACGCTACCCGTTACCCTGAGGCCGTTCCCTTACGCGCCGCATCTGCTAAAAATATTGCCAAAGAGCTGTTTATGGTGTTCAGTCGGGTGGGCATCCCTAAAGAAATCCTGACAGACCAGGGTACCCCATTTATGTCACGGATAACTAGGGAGCTGTGCAAGTTATTTAAAGTGACGCAGTTGCGAACCTCTGTGTATCATCCGCAAACGGATGGCTTGGTGGAACGTTTCAATAAGACGTTAAAGGGCATGTTAAAAAAGGTTGTTGACAAAGATGGGAAAGACTGGGACTTCCTGATACCGTACCTGATGTTTGCTATCAGGGAGGTCCCCCAGTCCTCTACAGGGTACTCTCCATTTGAGTTGCTTTACGGGAGACACCCTCGGGGACTCTTGGACATAGCCAAGGAAACTTGGGAGGGGGAACAGACACCCCACAAAAGTGTAATTGAGCATATCGCTCAAATGCAGGACAGGATTGCAGCCGTAATACCAGTGGTGAAAGAACATTTACTACAGGCTCAAGCAGCCCAACAGAGAATATACAACCGGGGGCCCAACTCCGTGTTTTCTCACCGGGTGACAGGGTCCTTGTTTTAGTTCCCACTGTTGAGAGCAAGTTCCTAGCTAAGTGGCAGGGCCCCTTTGAAGTAATTGAAAGAGTTGGGGAAGTCAATTACAAGGTGTATCAACCAGGTAAAAGGAAGCCCGAACAGATTTACCACGTGAACCTGTTAAAGCCCTGGAAGGATAGACTGGCGTTAACTGTGAGGTCCCTACCGGTAACGCCTAAGGGTACTGAATCCCCTCTGATCCCTGAGGTCACGATTCCAGACACCCTGTCATATTCCCAAAAACAGGAAGCTAGAGAGTTCCTAATAAGAAATAGAGAGAAATTTTCAGAGTTGCCTGGCACGACTTCAGCGGTTCAGCATGATATTGTTACTGAACCTGGGGTCCGTGTCAAGCTCAAACCATACCGAATTCCTGAAGCGAGGAGAAAGGACATCAGTGATGAAGTTAGAAGGATGTTGGAACTAGATGTCATTGAGGAATCCAATAGTGACTGGTCTAGCCCCATCGTGTTGGTCCCAAAACCGGATGGCACTTGGAGGTTTTGTAACGACTTCAGAAAGCTCAATGCAGTAACAAAGTTTGACACGTACCCGATGCCCAGGGTAGATGAACTTATAGACCGACTGGGCAAGGCCCGTTATCTGACCACTTTGGACTTGACCAAAGGATATTGGCAAATACCCCTGACTAATAGTGCCAAAGAAAAGACTGCGTTTGTGACCCCGGAGGGATCATTCCAGTATAAGAAAATGCCTTTTGGGTTGCAAAATGCCCCTGCAACCTTTCAGAGGGCCATGGACAGGACCCTAAGACCGCACCAGCAGTATGCTGCAGCTTATTTAGATGACATAGTGGTGCATAGCACTGACTGGGAGTCTCACTTGCCCCGTGTCCAAGCTGTCCTTGATTCCCTCTTCAAGGAAGGTTTTACGGCAAATCCCAAAAAATGTGCCATTGGTTTGGAGGAAGCCAAGTATTTGGGCTACACTATTGGCCGTGGAGTTATTAAACCCCAAATGAATAAAGTAGAAGCCATCCAGGAGTGGCCACGTCCTGCAAACAAGAAGCAGGTCAGGGCCTTTCTTGGCATTGCGGGATATTATAGAAGGTTTATTCCAAATTTTGCCTCTATAGCTGCCCCACTTACAGACCTGACGAAAGGGAAAGACTCCGTAATGATAAAATGGTCCCCAGTAGCAGAAGAATCTTTCCAAGTCCTGAAGAAGGCTCTTTGTGCACAGCCAGTGCTATACTCCCCCGATTTCTCCAAAGATTTTTTGGTTCAGACAGATGCCTCTGATGTAGGTATCGGGGCAGTACTATCACAGGTATACAATGGGGAAGAACACCCTGTGGTCTACCTAAGCAGAAAGCTCAATGATCATGAGAAAAAATATGCAGTCATTGAAAAGGAATGTTTAGCCATAAAGTGGGCCGTGGACGCGCTCAGGTACTACCTGTTAGGGCGCCAGTTTGAGTTAATAACTGACCATGCTCCCCTGAAATGGATGGCCCAAAAGAAGGAGACTAATAGGCGGGTGAACCGGTGGTTTTTGGCCCTCCAGGATTATTCCTTTTCAGTAAAACACAGGCCAGGTGTTGAGATGGGGAATGTAGATGCCCTGTCCCGTGTTCACTCCTGTTGGGCTACAGGTGTTCCAACCCTGGGGTTGAAACAAGGGGGGAGGGTGTGTAGCAGAGCGTCCCAGAGAGAGCCTGGGAAAGTCCAGTTCGGGGTTTATACCTCTCCCAGGCTCCTCTCTTACACGTTCAGGGATCTCTGATCCATGATCCAGGTCAGGTGTTGGCCCTCTCCCCCAGGCCAATTTAAGCTCACCTGAGCTAACAGCCATGGCTCTGTCCTGGGAAACAGATAGTGTGGATCTGTAGGAGCAAGGAGGTTGTTAAAAGACTGGTGAGCAGTTTGTGTTTTGAGCTAACAAGCGGTAGGCTTGTTTAGCTTACTAGTTAGGGCCTACATATCGTGTAGTTAGAGCCGAGACACGGCTAGGTGTTTGTTTAAACTATTTTTGTTTGTTTTGTTTTCTGCACACTGTACAGCACCTGTAAATAGACTTTGTATAGCACCAATAAAAATCCCCCTGTTGTTCACTTATCCTATGGACTTTGGTATCTGTGCTGGCTCATCCCAGGGAGCTTTTGTACCCGCTACCTATCCCCAGCTTACAGTATCTACAACTCAGACATGCCGTTCGAATGCAATTCTTAATGAATTGACCCTTGCTACGCAAGAAAATGTATGCTTGTGCCAGTATATATGAGAAAATAAAAAGGGGGTTCCCCTGGGTGGACTTTTTAGGCACTAATAGTATTCCAAAATATACAGGGTATTGAGAGTAAAAATATCGTTTTATTAAATAAAAGAAAAAGAAAAATTCCTTTAAATATTGTACCTGCTGGATGTCTATAGTTTGCCTGTGAAAAAAAGTCTTTGAGAACCCGGGTCTTGCCTGAGGGAACATGTATCAATGGAAAAAAGTTTTAAAAACGGTAATTTTTTTAGCAGTCCTGCTCCTGAAAAAAATACAGTTTTTAAAACTTTTTTCCATTGATACATGTTCCCTGGGGCAAGACCCGGGTTCTCAAAGACGTTTTCCAACAATAACTTGAATATTGGTCTTTAAAATGAGCACTTTTAAATTCAAACATTCGCGTCCCATAGACTTCAATGGGGTTCTAAATGTTCGCGCGAACGGTCGGTCTGTTCGATGGTTCTGGTGCGAACCGAACGCGGGTATGTTCGGCTCATCCCTAATCAAGAGGCAATGCTTCCACAAAATGAACAATAGGACCACGAAAATCCATATTACATATCATATACATTTGAATAGCAATGGTGGCCATCCATTAATATTAAAATGCAATTGAGCTTCATTGGTACAGCATGAATAGTTTTCCACTCTCGCCCTTATTCTAGCTATGCAGAGGACTGTGGAAAAAACAAAGGTAAATTTCAACCAGAAATACTAATAATACTTTGAAAAGTTTTAGTCCTTCTCTAACACATTATATAAGCAACGTCAGCCTAGGTATAAAATCTGGAATGTCCCTATTACTACTTGCTGTTTTTAAAGCTATTGTGCAATCAAACCAGGTGTAAATGTAACTTTATATTCTGTTTTCTGTTGATTTAAAACTCTGTCTCATCTTTTGTCTCTATAATTTCTTTACTCAGTGGTATGCAAAACCAGAATATCAATTCTTTGACCACTACAGTCAATACCGCAAGCAGAACCCTAATCAGACATTTTATATCCTGAATCCAAGGACCACCTGGCAACTGTGGGATATAGTACAGGAGAACGCACCGGAGAGCATTCAACCAGATCCACCTTCTTCAGGGTCACTGGGTAGGTACACTGTATGAGCACAAGGCTACCGGTCTCTCCTAGATAGCTACCAATTTACTGTGTCATTACAACCCAGGTGAGTTCTCAGTTATACAAAAGGGATGAGCCGAACACCCCCCGGTTCGGTTTGCATCAGAAAATGCGAACAGGCAAAACATTCACACGAACAAGCAAACACCATTAACCACTTAAGGACCACCTAACGCCGATATACATCGGCAGAAGAGCCCAGCTGTGGGTCGCGCGAATGTGACCCGGTCCGAAGCTCCATGACTGCGGGACCCACGGACCTGATCGCCGCCGCATCAGTGCATTTTTTAAAGCACTTTTCGCTGTGAAAATGACAATGGTCCCAAAAATGTGTCAGAATTGTCCGATGTGTCCGCCATAATATCGCAGTCACGAAAAAAAAAATTGCCGATCGCCGCCATTAGTAGTAAAAAAAAAAATATTATTAAAAATGCCATTAAACTATCCCCTATTTTGTAAACGCTATACATTTTGCGCAAACCAATCAATAAACGCTTATTGCAATTTTTTTTTACCAAAAATAGGTAGAAGAATACGTATCGGCCTAAACTGAGAAAAGATAATGTTTTTTTATATCTTTTTAGGGATATTTATTATAGCAAAAAGTAAAAAATATAGATTTTTTTTCAAAATTGTCGCTCTATTTTTGTTTAATAGTGCAAAAAAATAAATAAACGCAGAGGTAATCAAATACCACCAAAAGAAAGCTCTATTTGTGGGAAAAAAAGGACGCCAATTGTGTTTGGGAGCCACATCACACGGCCGTGCAATTGTCAGTTAAAGCGACGCAGTGCCGAATCGCAAAAACTGGGCAGGTCCTTTACCTGCATAATGGTCTGGGTCTTAAGTGGTTAAAGTGTTAGGGACACAAACATGAAAAATCAGAAGTGCTAATTTTAACCACTTGCATACTGGGCACTTACACCCCCCTCCTGCCCAGGTATAATTTCAGCTTCCGGCACTGCGTCGCTTTAACTGACAATTGCGCGGTCGTGCGACGTGGCTTCCAAACAAAATTGACGTCCTTTTTTCCCCACAAGTAGAGCTTTCTTTTGGTGGTATTTGATCGACCGGTGCGGTTTTTATTTTTTGCGCTATAAACAAAAAAGAGCGACAATTTTGAAGAAAAATACAATATTTTTTACTTGTTGCTATAATAAATATCCCAATTAAAAAAAAAAAAAAAATTTTTCTCAGTTTAGGGCGATACGTATTCTTCTACATATTTTTGGTAAAAAAAAAATATCGCAATAAGCGACTGGTTTGCGCAAAAGTTATAGCGCTTACAAAATAGGGGAGAGAATTATTATTTTTTATTATTTTTTTTTTTTACTAGAAATGGCGGCGATCTGCGATTTTTATTGGTACTGCGACGTTATGGCGGACACATCGGACGCTTTTGACACATTTTTGGCGCCATTCACATTTATACTGCGATCAGTGCTATAAATATGCACTAATTACAGTATAAATGTGACTAGCATTGAAGGGGTTAACACTAGGGGGTGAGGAAGGGGTTAAATGTGTATCCTTGGTGTGTTCTAACTGTGGGGGGAGGGGGGGGGTGACTGGAGGGGTGACCGATCTGTGTCCCTAAGTAGGAAGGAACACAGATCGGGCTCCTCCTCTCCAGAGACAGGACGCTGTCTCTGTGTAAAACGGCAATGAGAGATGATCTATGAGAGATCATCTCTCATTCGCCCACAGATCGCATCGCAAACGGCCACTCTGATTGGCCGTTCGCCGCGATCTGTGATTGGCCGTGTCCAAGGGACACGGACAACACAGGGCTTCCCCGCAGCGCGCTCTACAGTGCGCGCTGGGAACGCCTAAAGGACATGTCGTCAAATGACGGCATGTTGGATATTCAGGCCCGCGCTGTTGCCGTCATTCGACGGTAGCGCGTGCCTGAAGTGGTTAAAGGCTTATGTGCAAGATATTGCCATAAAAAAAGTGGATGGGGACCTGGGTCCTGCCCCAGGGGACATGCATCAATGCAAAAAAAAAAGTTTAAAAACTATAGTTTTTTTTTAGGAGCAGTGATTTTAATAATGCTTAAAGTGAAACAATAAAAATGGAATATTCCTTTAGATATTATGCCTTTGGTGTGTGCTCAGTATGCCTGTAAAGTAGTGCATCGTTCCTGTGTTTAGAACAATACCACAGCAAAATAAAAATTCTAATAGAAAAAAAAGTTATTTAAAACTTCTCGCAGCTGTAATGAATTGTCGGATCCCGGCAATTTAGATAAAAATCATAAAAAAAAACGCCATGTTTGGATCTCATTTAGAAAATTAGGATTTCTCAACTGTATATAACATAATTATATATATATATATATATACATACAATGATTCAGGTCAAACTCCCTCCCTAAAGTTGCTTATAGTGTAAATGTAAATTCCTTACCGCAGTTATAATACTTAAAGACTCATAGGTGGATCACTGTCTGGAAAGCTGAAGAGCAAACTGCATTAAGCAGGGACTTCATAGTGATGATATCAGAATTGCCAGCAGGACCAGGGCCATCTTAATGGCATCATGGGCCCCTGGGCAAAGTAATGCTCTGGGGCCCCTACAATGGAAACAGAGCGGGTAAACAGAAATCAAGTAGGTAGGAGGTAAGGGATATCTGGGGTGTAGAGGGGTCAGAGTGCTGGGGAGATATCTGGGATGTAAAGGGGCAGCCTGGGCTCAAGGACCAGCTGCTTTGGGGAAAGGGCAGGGGCCCCCATGCAGCTGGGGCCCCTGGGCAGTGCCCCAGTGTGCCCTCTCATTAAGACAGCCCTGAGCAGGACTGTATTACACACTGGACTGATAAAAGAATGAACAGATGCAGGTTGTACTGTAGCAGACTGAATATTAGTGGACTATAAATGTAGCAGACAGGACAGTGGTGGGGTGGAATGTTGTAATTTGTACTGTGGAGGACTGGTTTGCTGTAGACTGTACTGTGGCAGACTGGTCTGTTGCAGACTGGACTGTGGCAGACTGGTTTGTTGCAGACTGGACTGTGGTGGACTGGTCTGTAGCAAACTGGACTGTGGTGGACTGGTTTGTAGCAGACTGGACTGTGGTGGACTGGTTTGTAGCAGACTGGACTGTGGTGGACTGGTTTGTAGCAGACTGGACTGTGGCAGACTGGTCTGTAGCAGACTGGACTGTGGTGGACTGGTTTGTAGCAGACTGGACTGGTTTGTAGCAGACTGGGCTGTGGTGGACTGGTTTGTAGCAGACTGGGCTGTGGTGGACTGGTTTGTAGCAGACTGGACTGAGGTGGACTAGTTTGTAGCAGACTGGACTGTGGTGGACTGGTTTGTAGCAGACTGGACTGCGGTGGACTGGTTTGTAGCAGACTGGACTGTGGTGGACTGGTTTGTAGCAGACTGGACTGTGGTGGACTGGTTTGTAGCAGACTAGACTGTGGTGGACTGGTTTGTAGCAGACTGGACTGTGGTGGACTGGTTTGTAGCAGACTGGACTGTGGTGGACTTGTCTGTAGCAGACTGGACTGTGGTGGACTGGTTTGTAGCAGACTGCACTGTGGTGGACTGGTCTGTAGCAGACTGGACTGTGGAAGACTGGACTGTGGCAGAAGACTGGACTGTGGGGGAGTGGTTTGTAGCAGACTGGATTGTTGTGGACTGATTTGCAGCAGACTAGGCTGTGGTGGACTGGTTTGCATCAGCAGACTGGACTGTGGCAAACTTGGCTGTGGCAAACTAGGCTGTCGCGGACTGGACTGTGGCAGACTGTTTTTTAGCAGACTGGACTGTGGTGGATTGGTTTGTAGCATACTGGATTGTGGTAGTCTGGTTTGTAACAGACTGGACTGTGGTGGAGTGGTTTGTAACAGACTGGACTGTGGTGGAGTGGTTTGTAATAGACTGGACTGTGGTGGAGTGGTTTGTAACAGACTGGACTGTGGTGGACTGGTTTGTAGCAGACTGGACTGTGGCAGACTGGTTTGTAGCAGACTGTACCTGGGTTAACTGGTTTGTAGCAGACTGTACCTTGGTTAACTGGTTTGTAGCAATCTGGACAGTAGATACTGAGTGAAGCAGATAATAACAGAAGACTGGATGTACATTACCGGTATTAGGAAATCAGTCACAACAGAGAGGGAACTGGGGCAGCAAAGACTGAGGCAGCACATCAAGGTACTGTCACCGATGCAATGCTCGAGCGGTGTACTTCCTGATCACGTGACATGGCCTGTGACTTGGCTGTAACCTTCCTGGGAATACATAGAGGTGTCGGCAGCTGCCAGAGACAGAGGAGGCACCTGTGCTGGAGTGAGGCATTTCATTTTTTTACATGTTGTTTGCCTTGGGATTACATTTGAATGCTACATAATTTGCTCTCAGTCATGGATTACTGGTATAAATTCCTGGCAAAACACGGAAAATAAATAACTGTACCCTTATGTAACACTAACAACAAAAATAAAGGTATATTTCAGCCAAAACCTTTTATAATTCTGTGTGTGACCTCATTGGGAAGATTCAAGCCCCGTACACACGGCCGAGGTTCTCGGCAGAAACCAGGGAGAACCTCGCTGGGAGCCGCATTCTGCCGAGAACCTCGGCCGTGTGTACGCTCTCGGCGAGCCCTGCCCGTCGGGAAACCCGTCGAGCAAATAGAGAGCAGGTTCTCTATTTGCTCGACGGCCCGCCGGGATGAATGGCTGGTTGCCTTCTCTGCCGTGTGTACGCGGCAATAGAGAACAGGTTCTCTATTTGTTCGACGGCCCGTCGGGATAAATGGCTGGTTGCCTTTCCCGACGGGCGGGTCGCCGAATCTGACGGCCGGCAGAGAACCTCGACGGGCGGAACGATGTGTTCCGCCCGTCGAGTTTCTCTGCCGTGTGTACGCGGCATCACTCTTGCTCTCTCTCATTAAATATTTTGATGGACTTAAACTAAAGGGAATAGTAACATTCTGGAGCTGTCACTAAAATAGAAATTAAGGTGAAAACTACAAATTATTCTGGGACTTGACTTTGGAGAGATTTGCTCTCACTTGCTTTTGCTCAGGTTTCTTTTTTATTGTAGTTAAGTAAAACCTTGTGTAAGTAGAGCACAGCGATAGCTTTGCTTCATGCCCCTGCTCTGCAACAGTCATAAACACTTTTTCTCTGCTCCTCTACATTCGGGTCATCCACCAGGAACAAAAGTATCTCTGATACCTCCAGGTATTGTGGAGCATGTGACTCACTCCCCTGACTTCCCCCCATGTGATAGCACTGGTGCTTGGTGATTGGCCCAGCACTGCCACATTGGAGCAGGGAGATAATCCTCATCCATGTGTAAGCTTTAACCACTTCCCGCCCGGCCAATAGCCGATTTACGGCCGGGAAGTGGTTATGAAATCGTGACTAGACGTTCTCAAATGTCTAGCACGATTTCATGCCGCGCGCGCCCGTGCAGGCGCGCAGCGCGGCGATCGGTGATGCGGGGTGTCAGTCTGACACCCTGCACCTCCGATCTCGGTAACGAGTCTCCGGCGGAGCCTCGTTACCACGTGATCAGCCGTGTCCAATCACGGCTGATCACGTTGTAAACAGGAAGAGCCGCCGACGGCTCTTCCTCACTCGCGTCTGACAGACGCGAGTACAGGAGAGCCGATCAGCGGCTCTCCTGACAGGGGGGGTTCGCGCTGATTGTTTATCAGCGCAGCCCCCCCTCGGATCGCCACACGGACCACCAGGGAGTGCCCACACTAGACCACCAGGGAACATAAAAAAAGAAAAAAAAAAGACAAAAAAAAAAAAAGACAAAAAAAAAAAGTCAGCAAGAAAAAAAAAAGGGGCAGTAAAAAAAAAATGATGCCAATCAGTGCGCACACATGGGCACTGATTGGCAACATTGATCCATCAGTGCCACCCCTCAGTGATCATCAGTGCCACCCCAGTGTCTGTCAGTGCCACCCCACAGTGCCAATCCATGCCCAGTGCCCACCTATCAGTGCCCACCTGTGCCACCTATCAGTGCCCACATGTGCCACCTATCAGTGCCCACCGGTGCCACCTATCAGTGCCCACCTGTGCCGCCTATGAGTGCCCACCTGTGCCGCCTATGAGTGCCCAGTGCTGCCCATGAGTGCCCATCAGTGCCGCCCATGAGTGCCCATGAGTGCCCATCAGTGCCGCCCATGAGTGCCCATCAGTGCCGCCCATGAGTGCCCATCAGTGCCCCATACCAGCGCCGCCTATCAGTGCCCATCAGTGCTACCTAATCGGTGCCCATCAGAATTACCTCATCGGTGCCCATCAGTGCCACCTCATCGGTGCCCATCAGTGCCACCATATCAGTGCCCGTAATTGAAAGAGAAAACATACTCATTTACAAAAAAATTAACAGAAAAAAATAAAAACTTTATTTTTTTTTTAAAATCTTTGCTCTAAAAAAATCGCAGAGGTGATCAAATACCACCAAAGGAAAGCTCTATTTGTGGGGGAAAAAGGACGCCAATTTTGTTTGGGTGCAGTGTAGCATGACCGCGCAATTGTCATTCAAATTGCGTCAGTGCTGAAAGCTGAAAATTGGCTTGGGCGGGAAAGGTGCGTAAGTGCCTGGTATGGAAGTGGTTAAGTAGAGCTTACACATGGCTTCTATTCCTTAATTACGGAGACTGAATAAACAGCAAAGGAGTGAGGGAATGGTGAATATTTCCTGCAAAAGAAGAGAATATCTTTGCTTTGCACAAGCAAAACATTTGCTTTCAGACACTGGTTTGTTAGCATTGTAAACAAATGAAAATGTCACTGTTCATTTTATGTTACTAAGCTGACAAATGCTTTAGGAAGATAATGAATATTACAGCACATTTGTGTTATTTGATGAGCTATTAGCACTGTTACTATGTCCCTTTTCTCAGGAATATTGCTGATGATGAACCTCTGCGATGAAGTCAATGTTTATGAGTTTCTCCCATCCACTCGGCAAAGTGACCTGTGCTACTATTATGAAAAGCACTATGACCTTGCTTGCACAGTTGGGGGATACCATCCTCTAATGTATGAAAAGAATTTAGTGATGAAGCTTAACCTGGGAGATATGAACACCATTCACAGGTATGGGAAGGCGACATTGCCAGGTATCAAGAACTTGAAATGCTAACCACTATATAAGGTTTTCACAGGTGAAAATAAAGACACTTATACAATTAATACAATTAAAGTATGTGAAGTTCTCCTCCATGAATATTGTGGACAAGGTTCTTTAACAGGACAAAGAAACTGAAACCTTGTTTAGGAGGAAAAAGAAACTGAAACCTTGATTGTCAAAAGATCAATTGATGTATATGTTACTGTAGATGTTTTAGAAGCTTTGATGAATAATCAGATGAACCTTGTAAAGAAGCTTGTTTTTTCCAGCCAGCAGAGAGCTGCATGTAAAACCTTTTTTCTTCTAGTTTCACTTCATAACCTCCTACTTCCTGTTCCAATTCCCAGGTCCTCACACATCTGTATAAATACAACACATACAGTAGCTCACAAAATTGAATACACCCCTCACATTTTTTGTACATTTTTTGTTATATCTTTTCATGTGACAACACTAAGGCCTTGTACACACTACCGAGGAACTTGTCGTAAAATGAAACATCGTTTTCCTCGACGAGTTCCTTGTTAGGCTTGTCAAGAATCTTGACAAGCTTTCTTTGCGTACACACAGTCAAGACAAAATCTCGTCGTTCTTAAACGCGGTGACGTTCAACACGTATGACGGCACTATAAAAGGGGAAGTTTGATTCCACTGGCACAACCCTTGGGGCTGCTTTTGCTAATCTCGTGTTACTGCGTGTTAGGTAAAAGTTTGGTGAGAGACGATTCGCGCTTTTCAGTCTGTTACAGAGTGACAAATGTGCTTTCTCTATTACGAACGCTACTTTTACCGAAGGTGCGCCCCCGTCTCATACTTTATTCTGAGCATGTGCGGGTTTCTAAGCATACACACAAACGTGTTTCTCGTCGTAAACCAGCCAGACGAGAAACACGACAAGGAAATTGAGACTCCGACAATGAAAAAGAAAAATTGTTCTCTTTTTTTCTCGTCGAGTTCCACGACAGTTTTCTCGACAAAAAACATACACATGACCATTTTCTTTGGCAAAAAAGCTCTGCCACCAAGTTTCTTAATGAATTCTGTCGAGGAAAACGGTCGTGTACGAGGCCTGAGGCTACTTATACACTGAGGTGCTTTACAGGCATTTTAGAGCTAAAAATAGCGCCTGCAAAGCGCCTCTCCTGTTACTCCAGTGTAAAAAAGCCGCCCTGAAGAAATTACACTTTGCTACAATGCAAAGTAATGAGTGCACAGCGTATAACAGTGTAAATTTGCTGTCCCCTCAAAACAACTTAACACACAGCGATTAATGTCTGATTAATGTCTAAACCATTAGCAACAAAAGCGAGTACTGTCAAATTAGCCATTTTCCCTCCCCGATGTCATGTGATTTGTTAGTGTTACAAGGTCTTAGGTGTGAATGGGAACCAGGTATGTGAAATTTGGTGTTATCGCCCTACCTCTTTCATACTGGTCACTGGAGGTTCAATGTGGCACCTTATAGCAAAGAACTCTGAGGATCTGACAAAAAGAATTGTTGCTCTACATAAAGATGGCCTAGGCTATAAGAAGATTGCCAAGACTCTGAAACTGAGCTGCAGCACGGTGGCCATACAGCGGTTTAACAGGACAGGTTCCACTCAGAACAGGCTTCATCATGGTCGACCAAAGAACTTGAGTGCACATGTTCAGCGTCATATCCAGAGGTTGTCTTTGGGAAATAGATGTATGAGTGCTGCCAGCATTGCTACAGAGGTTGAAGGGGTGGGGGATCAGCCTGTCAGTGCTCAGACCATACACCACACCGTGCATCAAAGCCATGTGTATTCAGTTCAACTGGAACTTTTAGGCTGTATAAACAAGATTTTTTAGGACTGCAATAAACGTTCTAATAAAAAGAGCCTAGAGTTCCACCTGCTGGCTGGAAATGAAGCTCAGAAGTATTTATATGCAATAATTTCCTGGTAAAAAAAGTATACATTGTATATATTTAATTGGGATTTTAGTTCTGCACATGATAAATAGAATAATACAACACATCATATACATTCCCATAAATAAATACACCCATTCTTACCATTTTAATTGTGAATGTATCTGATTATTTTTAAAGAAATGAATAATCCACACCCAAAGCACAACCCTGAAGTATACTCTGGGTGTAGGAAATGCTATAGCAGTGGTCATCAACCCTCTCCTCGGGGCTCACTAACAGGCCAGGTTTGCAAGATAACTGAAATACATCACAGGTGAATAGGGTGACCACATTTCCAAACTGCTATTCATGCCCCAACCCCCCCCCCCCCAAAAAAAAAGATGATTTTTTACATATTTTTTGGATGATTTTTGGGGTAGGGGCATATGAAATCAGCGGGCTTATGTGCAAGATTTTGGTGGGACCTTCCTGAGATACAAATGAAATCCTGTGTATCCGGACTAAGGGTCTGTTTATACCAGAATGCTGTGAGGGAATCCTGCGTTTTGTGTGCATTTAAATTTAAAAATGCACTCCCATAGCGATCTGTAGTGGGTGTCAACTTAACCTCTTTACACTTTGCAAAAATCCAAAAACTCCTGATCGTTTGCAGTGATCGCAAGTTTTCGGTTAGATGCCGGTAACTGTGAAGGGGGTGCTCGGGGCGTGCGCTCTCGGCACAGTGCTATTGATCGCAATTCATGCAAATATGTGACCTCTCTGTGCAAAGGCCTAGGCACAGAGAAGCCTCATATTTGTGTGTGGCTAATGCCAAGGGGTTAATGACTACCCGAATGCAGATAGCAAAAGCAGTGTTTGCCTGCACCAGAATGATCAGCAGTACCATGCGACCCAGTTGCTGTGCGTTTTGTACAGTAGTGCAAACACAGATCTTTTTGCAGACCAACATGGTTTCAGCCCATTCAAATGAAAGGGCTGAAATCGCACAGCACCTGGGAGGCATGTGAATTTCAAAGGAAAACACAGCGTGTTCCTATGTGATTTGTGCTGTGAACCAGTCCTGAGTCTTGGAGCCCATTGCTGAAAAAAGGTCAGGCACTTGGCTTCACTAACTTGCCTGACAGGGGGGCACTGCCACCTGGAGCAATTGCCCTGAATCTCTAACAAAGTTCCCAGGATTCCAGACGGTACAATTGTCCCCTCAATAGCAGACAGTTTGAAGATGGGGAAAGGGGCAAGTTGTCAAAGAAGAATACTTGCAGTGATTTTGGGGGATAAGAGCATGCTGTATGTTCTAGGGGGCACACTTTAGGAGGGGTTGAATAAAAAATCTGACTCCCCAGCACAATGTTTTCCCCTCCTAAAGTGTGCCCCCTAGCACATACAGCATGCTCTTTTCCCCCAAAATCACTGCAAGTTTTCGTTTTTGACAACTTGCCCCCTGTCTCTGTGTCTTCTTCTCCTGCAAGTGCCAAGCATTAATATTCTGTACAGACAGTGTTGTAAGTAATGGAGTTACAATAAACGCAGTTACCTAACGCAGCCCCTTTTGAGGGTAACGAGTAATTTATCTGATTACTCTTCCCCCTCACGGTAACGCAGTTCCCATTACTTGGGCGGCATTACCGCAATTACATCTACCGCCACTAGATGGCAGCAGAGTAATTGCTTCTCCCGATGCTGTGAACATAAATATGGGTGGAACTCCGCTTTAGAATCATGTGACCACTGTGATGGCCTGTCACAGCGGTCTGAAAACCCCCAATCGCAAGGAGCCCTGGATACATTGAGCCCCACCCGCCTCACACTGACCTATCACCGGGGAACAACTCACATCAATCACACACACTGTGTGCGCAACCTGATCAATGATTCGGGGAACACATGGCCGGAACAAAATGTTCCACAGAACAAACGTTCCCTATACAACACAGTGTACACAGCGACATCTAGTGGTCAACATGGTAAGTGCAGGACACCTATACAGACCAATGATCAGCAGGTTATTTTTGGTCAGTGATTTCATCTCTTCATCAGACAACAAAGAAAAATCTGACATCCCCATTCCAGATCCTTTGCATCTAATAAAGCTTATATAAGATAAATAAAATAATGAACAATAAACTATAGAAAATTCTAATAGAGCCTAATATAAGATTTTAAATTACAGACTCTGTAAACGTCAAGGGAATGTATATTATAAACATAGGGGCAGATTCACGTAGATCGGCGCATTATCATTCCGGCGTAGCGCACCACTTTTCCGTTAGACTTGCGCAATCTAGCCGCGTAATCCGGCGATTCACGTAGCTTTTACGCAAGAGCTTGCGCAAACGTAAGGTTTTTTCCGTAGGCGTAAGGAGGAGTAATACAAATTGGGAGGGACGTGGGCGTGTTACATTGAAATGAGCCGTGACCCCATGCAAATGAAGGGCCGGCCGACTCGCGCATGCGCGCGTGAAGGAAACCATGTCAGCTCCGTTGTGCGCATGCTCACAACTCGGGAGCGGCGCAATCAGTGAAATTGGACATGGACTAGGGCAATGTTGTGAACTACGCAGACAGCATAAATAGACACACACAAACGCCCTTCCATTGCAAAAGTACATCCCTTTGTGTCCCTTCCCATTGAATCAAGTGCTTTTGCTCTGTTGTTCGTTAGAGTGTGTTTTGTAGTTGTCAGATTAGTGTTCTGTGTGATCTTGTGCTTGTTGGTAGTTTTGTGAAAGTGTATTTTGATAAGTGTTTGAGACTGTTTGTTTGATTGATAGATTTCTGAGCGTTTGTTTTCTTGCTTTATTTTTTCATCTGATTTTTTTGTGTGTGTTTCTTGCTGAGTGCTAGTGTGATTTTTGGCTGTTCTTTTTCTCTTTGTGTGTGTTCTTGTCTGATTGGTTGTGCTTGTATTTGTGACAGATTTTTGGTGACTGCTAGTGAGTTTGTTTGGAAGTATGACTGAGAGAAAAAGAAAGCTCAATTTTACTGTGGGGGAAAAAAGAATTCTTGCCCGGGCCATTACCGACTATGGGCGTTTTCTCCACGGCCCGCAGAGTGCCACCACCACCCCGGCCAGGAGGAGGGAGATATTGGATATGATCACGGAGCAGGTCAATTCATCGGGGGAGGGGGAGACACGGACCCGCTCTGGGATAGAAAAGAAAATAAATGACCTCCGGCGTGAGGTGAAAAAAAAACTGGCCGCAATAAATGCCCATGCCAGGGGCACAGGAGGGGGCCCACCATGCCGGGTTAGATTTTCAGAGACGGAGCGTGTGGTGGCCCTGACCTTTCACCGGCATGAAGTGGAGGGCCTGCCAGGCTTTGACACAAGTCCGGTCCCCGCGGTGCCAGGTAAGGTTTTTATTTCTCTCAGGTGTGTAGCATGTGTGGGGGAGGGGGTGAAAGGGAATATGTGGCAAGTGTGTGGATCCTCCAACCTGTGAATGTTTTGTGTCATCCACAGCTGTGCAGGAGGGTGCAGGGCCATCTGGACTGACCGCTCCAACCCCAGGACAGCAGCCTAATGAGGCCCCCCCAACAAGGCCAGAGTCCGCAGAGGAGGAACAAGAGGAGGGGGAGGATCATGCGGAGGACGATCATGAGGAGGAGCAGAATCATGAGGAGGAGGAGTCCATGGAAGGCACTGGCCCTTTGGTTTCTGCGGACTCTTCCCCTCTGGCTGCAAGAAGCCTGCCCTCCCTAAGGGTCAGCCCCCCCCCTCCTCCCCCAACATGGCTCCCCTCACAAGGGCCTCCCCGTCTCCCCGCCACAACCATCAGCTGGAGCCAGGAGGTCATCCCCAAGCACCAGGGGGGCGCCCAATCTCATGCCCGCCTGTCTGAGAAGGAACCTGGCCACCCAGACCCGCCTTCTGAGACAGCTCTGCCAGACTATGGGGCGGGTGGATCAGAGCCTGTCCTCCATTAATGATAGCCTGGGTAACCTGGACTCCCACTCCCGGGCCTCCACAACCTGCCTAAATGACCTGCAAACTACAGCAGCAGGCGTTGGGCAGGATGTGAGGGCCCTTACCCAGGCTATCCAGGGCAACACGGCAACACTTGGTGCTGCCCTGGACAGAATAGCCGTGGCCTTGGAGGGCAGGCCGCCAGGTGGGCAGATCTCAGGGGCTGCTCCTCCTTCCCCGGCTTTTCCCCTCCCCCATGCGTCTCCCCTGAGGGTCCGGGGCCGTGGCCGGGGGCGCCCCAGGCGTGGCTCAGGCAGAGGGCAATAATTTTTTTTTCCCCCTTTTGTTTGTTTTGAAAGCTTTTTTATTTTTGTTCTCTGCTTTTTTTTGTTTTTTCTAAGCATTTTTTTTTTCCTATGCATTTTTTGTTTCTATGCATTTTTGTTTGTTTGACTTTTTTGGCATATTTTGGGTTGTGAATGATGTTTGAATGTGGGGGTGACATTCCTGCTGGAAAAGGGGTGTCACCCTCAATTTTGGTGGAGAAGGGTTCCCCAGGACCAGGGAGAAGTGATTCCCAGGTCCGTGTGAATGGTGTATGAATGTACAGTGACATAATTGGAGCCTTGACGTGGCGTTACTGCTCACCAGTCTTGCATGGTGGACTGGTGCCAATCCAATTTGATGAGGATGTGGGGTGTGTGTGCTAGGGACCATAGTGGTGTGCATGCATGCATTCTCATTGTGCCATGATTAATGTGTGTGTTTAACGTGCAAAGATGCATAATGTGAGCTGGCATGAGATGGGGTCATGAGATGGGGTTCCAGTTCATATGCAGAGTCACCTTGAAGGGAAAAGACAGGTGGATGTTAGTCATGCATGTGCCACTTGTGAGGTGTGCATCACGGGAGGGGATAGTCATGCCTGACTCCCATGTCACTCACCAACCAGCCAGCTGTCCCCATACATGTTCTGTTCGCAATCTGTGGGGATGGGGCTCTGATTGTATATGTAGCTGTCATGGGTGTCATGGGTAGTGCCATGTGTTGGGCTGCTGATGTCCTCCTGCAAGGTTGTGGTAATTCCACGATGGCATGAGGGGTGAATCTGAAGATGCGAGACACCTCAGAATCTCTCATGCCAAAGATGTCTATGCGTGTGTGATATATCAAGTGAAGAGTGAGGGGCTTGTATCAGATAAGAATATTGTATTAGATTAGATTAAATTGTAAATTTGATATAAGCCAAAAAAAAAAAAAAAAAACCATCTCCCGTGCCCTCCTTAGTGCCATCCTCCGTGCCCTCATCCTTCTTTGTTCATCTAAAGTCAGTAGTATAGCTATGCGCGACGATGCCCCTGGCATGTTGGCATACAGATTGTTGGGCAACACGTGTGACTGCTGAACTCCTCACTAACAGTGTTGCTTTATCTGACAATTAGACTTTTTTTCAAAATTTAGACCAGCTTTTAGGTCCTCTAACTTTAGACAGAACATTTTGCAGTTGCGCACATCGCGTAGCCTGCGCAGCAACTGCGTTTTTTTGTGAATCCCCGTAACTCCCTCATTAGCATATTTGACTAGCAAATCAATGGTGTGTCTAGCGCAGTTTTGCGCGAAGGCAAGCGAAGGTCTAATTCAATTACGCCGGACCAAAAAACGTAGATTTCTGGCGTATATTGTTTTGTGAATCGCGTCCAACTATACGCACGCGCACATTTAGACTTACGCACGCGCAACAGCAGTTGCGCAGGCGTAATCGCTCTGTGAATCTGGGCCATACATTTTAATCCAGCTTATAATTTGGATGTAATATATAGCAGATGGATAAGGGTTTTAAGTCCTATTAGCTGCACATACATGGTGGGACGGATGCACCTAGGCTGGGATATACACAAGATCACCATTTATTTCCGGTTTTCTTCTCTCAAGGATCTGGCATTCTTTTGTCTTGGAGTATTAACTCACTGCTCCCTGGCAAGCGCCCGTCACCTGCTTCTCAACAAAGCATTGTAGAATATTTAAAAAAAAAAACATCAGTTACTTTGCTGAGTAACTAATTACTTTTTCAATGCAGTAACTGAGTCACTAACGCAATTACTTTTTCGGAGAAGTAATTTGTAACTGTAACTCATTTCTTTTTTAAAGTAAGATGAGCAACACTGTGTACAGACCAGCATGTCCCATCCTGTTGAGTGCTGTGCCCCTTCTCCTCCCCCTCCTTCTCCTGTCTGTGACATCCGAGCCAAGGAAAAGGGGGAGGGGACTTTAGTCTGTGTTTTAGTGTTAGGTGGAGAGGAGGGGGAGGAAGGTTAGTAGGCCCTGAGGACAGGGTTGATGACCACTGTGCTATAGACCTGAAACTACACCCAACTCCATCTTCATAACAGAATGTAAAAAAAATAGTTCCCAACTCTTGATAAAATAAAAAAGCAGCTCTTGCTTCAATATTTCCCTTTCCTCAGATAGGGTCTCCAACAGACTCACTGCTCTGCGATCCTGAATAGTGTAATTGATTCCAGTTCATGTAAGCCTAGGGCATCAAGTCTCTGGGGGAACATCATCGGGTGCCTTCGGCTCACAGGAGAATGCTTGGGGTATTGTCCAAGTACTGGCTGTTATGCCACTTACGCACATACCCTTACCTTAACTAAATGACTCAGACCAGACATATAATTTGGGTATAAATGCAGCCCTTTTATTACATAACCAACCATAAAATCTTTATTACATCATATTCAAAATGAAAAACATGTTATAACCTCACTGACTAAACATAACTGCCTGTTTTATGTCTTAGGATTTTTGAAGGCACCCATTGATTGACCAAATAACTGTATCTGGCCCACCTTGCCTTTCCACTGCCCCCAGCTTGGGGACAATTGTTTGGCCAATTCACCAGCCGATACAGCCAACTGCACCACCACGTGTTACTTCCCCCTTTATTAGGGCAGGTACACCCATACAAAAGATGGACCCAACCCCTCGTTCTCCAAAGAGCGTAACCATCCCCGCCTTCAAAAACCCTACGACCACTGCCTGCTGCTACGACAAACTGCAATCCCAGCCAATCAGAAAGTAAACCTACAACAACTAACCACCCGCTGCAACCACTTCAAAATTGGGGCAGGCGGACGAATCTTGATCTTAGCTGTCCTCTGGTAAGACTGAATAATAGAGGGACAACACCCACTAGCAACCCCCTAGGACCACCCTAACCACATCCTGACCCACCCTACTATCCTCCAATAAGGTGCTACTTGAAATATTAAAGCTCCCACTATTAATTTTTATTAACCCCTACCTTACCATTAGCATTCCTGAACAAACCCCATCATGTAGGCCCTACGCTAATGCTGTGCCTGAGCTTCTGGCCGATACTTTATGCGCTACCGTACTCTGCAGCATTCAATAACTGCCTACTGCTGGAGGAAAAGAACCAATGACCTTATGCAACTGCATTAGAGACACAGGGGGGAAATTATGTATTAACTGTTTTTAGAGTGTGCAGGGAGTGATCCAAAGGGAAGTTATGGACAGAATACAAGGAAGGATGTAACTGGAGTTCAGCATTAGGGTAAGCAAAGTGGATGTTCTGACTTTAGCAGATTCATATTTCTTGGAATGCATTAACAGGTCAGCGTGTATCATAACTTAAGGCCCAGAATTGCTCAATTCAAGCCTTTGATTTTATCTTATCCTAGGACTGATACAATAACATAGCCAATATACTGTAAGAACAATTTCGTTTCTGGGATATTTATTTGTATTTAATGTTGTAAGAAAGCGTTCTGATTTATTTGTGATTCATGTTGAGATAATGTAAATTGGGTACATCAGGGAATGTGTACAGGTTACAAGATACCTATTTTGTAAAATGTACTTTGTAGATACATGTAAAAAGTTCTATATGTTTATAGTATGCTTAAAGTGTTTGTTACCCAACATTTCATATTCCTGATGTGCGCCTACTGTACCACTCACTTGTATAACTTGTATAAAAAAGTATCCTGTTCTCTTTGTATTGCAATCTTTCTGTGAAATCCCTGGTGTTCTTGCCAGCCCCTTTGTCTTCCTACTAAAAACTGACCACACTAAGCAGGAGAACACACCATCTTCAGTTCTTTAGCTATGCTGGGAGTTCAGCCTACTCTTCTCCAATGATCAACTTTTCACTGGGAAGATCAGTGTGCTGTTTATTCTTCTCCCCTCAGCTCGTATGCAGATGATAACAGAGGGAACAAAGGCTATGTGATCACTTATAAAAAAGAGGAAAAAAATATTTATAATGCTTCTTTGTTTTTTATATATCCATACACAAAAGTTTTAAACTGAATGGATTGTTTTACAAGGTGATCGTTTACAAACACTTTAATACAAAACAGTGATATACTATAGTATGACGACACTCTCATACTGGTTTTCTTTAAAGGAGTAGCCTGAGCTTGTGTGGCTTGGCTTCTTGTAAGGCCACGTACACACGATCGGACCAAACCGATGAGACTGGTCCGATGGACCGCTTTCATCGGACCACCGCTGAAGTGGTCTGATGGTCTGATGTGCGTACACACCATCAGTCCAAAATCCTATCGGGCCAGAACGCGGTGACGTAGAACACAACGACGAGCTGAAAAAACAAAGTTCAATGCTTTCTAGCATGTGTCGACTTGATTCTAAGCATGCGCGGGTTTTTGGTCTGATGCTTTTCTGTACTAACCATCGTTTTGGTCCGACGGTCAGGTGTCCGTCAGACAGATTTAAAAGCAAGTTTTAAAACTTTGGTCTGATGGACAACGGTCCAATGGGCCGTACACACGATCAATTTGGTCCGATGAAACTGGCCTTAAGGATCATCGCTTCAGAAAGCATTGAGGAGCAGAGAAGGAGAGATAACCGAGCCATCAGCGGTGTTCGGTGGCTCGCTTCTCAGTGAAAATCAATCATTCCTCCAGAGAGCATTGAGGAGCATAGAAGGAGAGAGAACCGAGCCATCAGCGGTGTCTGGTGGCTCACTTCTCAGTGCAAATCGCTCATCGCTCCAGAGAGCATTGAGGAGCAGAGGAGAGAGAACCGAGCCATCAGCAGTGTCCGGTGGCTCGCTTCTCAGTGCAAATTGCTCATCACTCCAGAGAGCATTGAGGAGTAGAGGAGAGAGAACCGAGCTATCAGTGGTGTCTCGCTTCTCAGTGCAAATCACTCATCGATCCAAAGAGCTCTAAAGAGGAGAGAAGGAGAGAGAACTGAGCCATCAGCGGTGTTCGGTGGCTCGCTTCTTAGTGCAAATCAATCATCGCTCCAGAGAGCATTGAGGAACAGAGAAGGAGAGAGAACCAAGCCATCAGCGGTGTTCGGTGGCTCGCTTCTCAGTGCAAATTGCTCATCGCTCCAGAAAGCATTGAGGAGCAGAGAAGGAGAGAGAACCGGGCCATCAGCGGTGTCCGGTGGCTCGCTTCTCAGTGCAAATCGCTCATCGCTCCAGAAAGCATTGAGGAGCAGAGAAGGAGAGAAAACCCGGGCCATCAGCAGTGTTTGGTGGCTCGCTTCTCAGTGCAAATTGCTCATCGCTCCACAGAGCAGAGGAGAGAGAATCAAGCCATCAGCAGTGTCCGGTGGCTCGCTTCTCAGTGCAAATCGCTCATCGCTCCAGAGAGCATTGAGGAGCAGAGAAGGAGAGAGAACCGGGCCATCAGCGGTGGCTCGCTTCTCAGTGCAAATCGATCATCGCTCCAGAGAGCATTGAGGAACAGAGAAGGAGAGAGAACCAAGCCATCATGAGTGTTCGGTGGCTCGCTTCTCAGTGCAAAGGCACTGGGGGACAGATGCAACATCGGTCTGATGCTGCATCCACCTACTGTGGGTAAGTATGATGGGTTAAAAAACAAAGCAAAACATACTTCTCTTTTAAGAATACTAACTGGGTTTAATGAGTTAAAGTGATTGTAAACGGTCACCTTGTAAAACCACCCATTCCGTTTAAAATAGAAATGAACGGCAAAACATTTTTATATAGATATATAAAAACATTCTAAATACTTTTATTCCCTTTTTTTTAATAAGGGATCACATTTAGATTTATACTTTTTTTTTTAAAGGGATTCATCTTTTTATAAATAAAACAAAAAAACAAAAACAATCATTGAAAATAGAAGTATTATGGGACTATTATCAACTACCTATGTGTCTGCTAGCTGGGCTGTATGTTGGAAAATGTGTACATAAGTGATCAATATTTCTCTGTTGGATTGCACTATGTAAATATTACTGTAAATTATACCAATAAAAAGTAAAAAAAAAAAATGTGTTTGTTTATTTGTTTTTAAATCTAAAAAGATCAGATTTTTGCACCTCTAAATATACAAACTTAGGCAGACAAAATTAGTGCTACTGTATAATGTGTTGTGAGACTTGTGTGTACTGTAGTAGCTACCATAAAGAAGGAAGATTGACTAAGAAAGGACCTTCTACCACCCAGACAATGCTTTTATTGTATATTTACCTGCTTGAAACTACCATCAGAGTAAGCCCCACTGCACATAATATTTATAATATCATTAATTTAATAAAATATACACTTTAAAGCTCCCAACTGTCTGTTTTTGGAGGAACTTCCCCTCCCTTTGAAACCAAATCCCTCTTTCCTCCTCATTTGACCCAATTTCATGTCTGATACATAGACTTCTATTAAAAAGCACTATTAGGCTACATAAAATGTTATGCTACACTAAACTTCTTGTCCAAACTCTATACTATAGCATTAATATAAGGAAGGGTGCTATAGCATAGAATTATGTGATAACAGTATGTACTTTTGCTCAGATGTGAAGTGCAAAGCTTGCTGATTCTGGCTGCAAATGGATTCATAAGACTGAACTTCTTGGCCTCCAGTGGACTTCCTTCTGCAGTTTTCTTTGGACATTGGACAGCAAGTAGAGGGGGGTTCAGCTCTCCCAAATTTTAAGTTGATCTAGCTGTCATCCCAAGGTTTGAAAACATTTACAGACTAAATTCATCCTGAACTAATACTTTCTTTACACTATCTGGTTGAACACACACTTTTACTTTTAGAAGTCAGCATAGGCGGCTCTTTAATTAGGCAAACTAGGCGGTCGCCTAAGGCCTCGCACTCACAGGGGGTTTTGCGGCCGCCTAACTTATCCAAGGCATTATTAAAGAGCAGGATCTGGTGGCCGACTTGTTAAAGGGGGCTTCCAGATTCTGATAAGCCCCCTGCCCGCAGACCCCCACAACCACCAGCCAGGGTTGTGGGGAAGAGGCCCTTTTCTTTTAATTATTTTTCCCATCGTGGGCGTAAATGGGGCCCCATGCCAAGTTTTGCCTAAAGCCTCAAAAAGCCTAGAGCTGCCTCTGGAAGTCAGTGAACCTTGATGAGATAATGAAGAGACAAAGGCACTGAAACTGGAGCATTAGTTGCACTGCGATCGCAATGCACAAATAGAGACAATTATTGTGACGTGCACATACACAGAACATTTGAAGTATTAGCAATCACTCCTCCTATCCTTTATACATCACTGTTCACTCAGATTCCAATACTCACAAAATAACGGTAATACCACCTATAGCTTTAGCAATTCCATCTCTTATGTTGCACAAAGCATTGTGTAATCTGATGGTCCAGATACTATCCCCACCTGCTCTCTGATTTCTGTGATCAGGTACCAAAACACAGCTCCTGGCTGTAAGTTTAAAGTGTTTGTTACCCTAAAAAACAACAATAGTTCCTATACCCTTAAAGCATGCATAATACGCACAGTGCTTGTGCTGTGTAATTTGGCCCAATTCTATCACCTAAAAAATCTGACTAACCCTGCCTGGCTATACCCTTTCCTCTGTAAACTGACCACGGTTTATCAGGGCTGCTAAGCCCTGACACTGTGGTCAGTTTACGTGCTTCCGCCATCCGCTGTCTCTCCTTTATCCTTCTTTGTCCTCCTCTCCCCCCTCCTCCTGCCTGTCTGCTCTGTATCAGTGCCTGCCCCCTCCCCTCATGCTGCTATTATAACTACAATAAAAACATTCCATCCTTTCTGTAGTATAACATTATGTGCCCCTGTGTTTGTGTTACATAAAAAAGCTGCCGATCTGTAACTATATCAGAGCGTCTCCTGGCGCTCACGTGACTCCTCGGCTCTTTATCTCCTTTTCCCTGGCTGATGTCAGCAGGAGTTCTTGGCCCAGCCCGCTATAGCCGTCAGCTGGGCAGAGGAGAGAGCCAAGTCTTCACATAAGCACCCGAAAGAGGCTCTGATATAAGGTACAGGTCGGCAGCTTTATTATATAACACCGGCTTAGGGGTACATAATGTTATGTTACAGAGGGGATGGAATGTTTTTATTGTGTTGGCTTAACAACCACTTTAAATAGAAAAAAATACCTATTTGTTCAAGTCCTTGTATACGCAATATTTTTTCAATATTAGTAGCTGCTGTCATTAAAGGGATTGTAAACCTTCGTGTTTTTTCACCTTAATTCATCCTATGGCAGTAACCGACCCCCCTAGTTTTACTTACCTGAGCCCTGAATTTCCCTCAGTGAGGACGCGCTGTCCCTCTCTCCACAGGGTCCCGGCTGTTGATTGGATAGATTGATAACAGCGCAGCTATTGGCTCCCACCGCTGTCAATCAAATCCAATGATGTGGGGCGCCGGGCCGAGTCATACATTTGGTGGCTATGGATGCCGAATGCTGGACTCGGGCACACGCCTGCAAGGTAACCACCTGGGAGAGCGCTTCTCCCAGAGGGCTACCTGATGCAGGGAAAAGCCGCGAGAGCTGCAGAGGGACCCCGGAAGTGGGTATTCGGGGTCATTCTGCAAACCAACCTGCACAGTGGAGTAAGTATGATATGTTTGTTATTAAAAAAAAAAACATGAAACCATAAAAAATAAAGTTTATCTCAGTTTCAGTTTGTAGTTTGCATATTTCTGGTCCAGCGTGCCTGTGTCTCTCCTCTCAGGCGGCGTACACACGTACGAGAACCTCGATGGGCGGAACACATCGTTCCGCCCGTCGAGGCTCTCGGCCGGCCGTCGAAATCGGCGACCCGCCCGTCGGGAATGGCAACCAGCCATTCATCCAGGCGGGCTGTCGAGCAAATAGAGAGCCTGCTCTCTATTCGCTCGACGGGATTCCCGACGGGCGGGGCGAGCCAGGAGCGTACACACGACCGAGGTTCTCGCTGGAATGCAGCTCCCAGCGAGGTTCTCGCTGGTTTCTAGCGAGAACCTCGGTCGTGTGTACGCCGCCTGAGTCTGTCTACCAATACTTTCCAGGCTGTTTCTCAGTGAAGGTATTTTTAAAGCAGCAAATGTTAAAAACACAAAAGAATGGACTTTATAGGCAACAATAGCAAGACTACAAATACATTTATTAACATATACCCAATAGGGGTTTGTTAAAAAATAAATATAAAATCAAAACATATAAAACAGAAAATTTAAATAATTTAAAACTCGAAACAAACAGAATGAGGCCGTGTACACACGACCGAGGTTCTCGCTGGAAACCAGCGAGAACCTCGCTGGAAGCTGCATTCCAGCGAGGACCTCGGCCGTGTGTACACTCTCGGCGAGCTTCCCGTCGGGAAGCCCGTCGAGCAGAAATAGAGAGCACGCTCTCTATGTGCTCGACGGCCCGCCTGGAAGAATGGCTGGTTGCCATTCCCGACGGGCGGGTTACCGATTTCGACGGCCGGCAGGGAACCTCGACGGGCGGAACGATGTGTTCTGCCCGTCGAGGTTCTCTGCCGTGTGTACACGGCCTTACAGTGACAACTGCAGTAACCAATGTTGATCCAATTGAAGTCCAAAATGGTCAGCACATTTTAAACAGGAAATGTGTGACTATATTATAGTAGAGTACATTTTTAGCTCGACATGTTTTGCGGAGGTCGCTTCTTCCGGAGCTAGTAGTATTTCGTATGAAGTAACAAAATATGCTTGAACATAAATTGTTTGTGGACAAATTAGTAGTTGGTAGCAGAGTGATCTGTGCCTAGAGTAGGCCACATTAATCGTAGAATAAGACAGTTCTATCTAAACTGCACAATGGAGGTGGATAACAGCCACGCAGTATAGACTAGAAAACTTCTAAAGCCATAGGCAATCAGGGAATATGTTGTAAACCGGGAGGGGTAAGCATAAAATAGAACTGAGCCCAGCAGGTTGCCAAGGGATTATGGCAATAGTAAAGTACCAGTGTGCAGTGAGTGATGTGGATATCCGGGTATGGAAGTCCCCAAGTAAAGCCATTTTACTTGGGGACTTCCATACCCGGATATCCACATCACTCACCGTTTAGTTTGCCACAGCAAACTAAAGAGTTTACTAGCTGAGCACATGCAATGAGGAGAAAAATAGGGAGAAAGAGAGAATAAAATGGTGCATTTTTCTTTGTTATGGGGCGGTAAACCCCTCTTCCCTGTAAACAAGCTTTACAGCTTGTCCACACCTATGTGTTGTGGAACTACATGTGTTCATACACACTTTACTAAAATGCTAATAAATCACTATACACCCCAGACAAAGTGTTGTGACGAACTGCGTCGGGTGGACTCCACTGGTGCCCCACTTTTATACAAGCATGTAACATTTCACAAAAATGTAAGTTTGATAGATGCAATAAATCTTTTTTATACTCAAAACAAGATTACGCTATGTGGCTACGTTTCTTTCCCTTTTCTTCATACCATTAATACCTCTTGAGAAACCAGCCCGGGGACTCCATCTCCAGTTGTAAAGTCTGATTAGACCTCATCCATTGGTCAAGTAGAGGTTCTGAAGACCAGTTACTTTTCGAGCTGTTCACCGATCGTTGATGTTGGTAGTTTATACAAAGCCTTTTTGACTTTCGGTGACATATGTCCCCTAAGTCCATTTTATCTGGTAAGCCTGCACTCTTTCCGGTGGTGGGAACATTGCTCACGGAAGAAGTCACTTACTTGATGTTCTGATACTTCTCACATTCACTTGGTGGATCTTCAAAATATCCATGGATTTTATTTATATAATAACTTGTCTAATGACACACAATTGATATATACACATTTAAATTTTCCAATATTGTGATTACTGTTCACGGTATATGCATTTATATGTATTACATTTTTCAATGCTTTTCATCATGATCATCATTGTCTAGCGCTACACATTTTTTTCTAATAAATCACCACACAGGCATTCAAAAGAGAAGTAAGGGTTTTAAACTTTTGAACCTACCTAGGTAGATGCAGCATCGGTCCAATGGTACATCTGTCCCCCGGCACCTCTGCACTGAGAACCGAATGACCGCTCGGTTCTGACATCTCCGTGAGCAGAGAGTTGCAGACTGTCAGTCACAGCTCTCTACTTTGCCCCATCCTCGCTCACTGGAGTGCAGGGCTGTGAAGGGGCAGCGGAGGCCGGCTCAGGCTCTCAGTGGCTTCTAATAGGCTGAGCTGGGTGCTGGTCCAGAGATTTGGTGTATCCCTACTTCCATTGTTGTGATGACGCGGTGCCTGGATCAACTTCTGTGACGTCAGCCCGCTGTCTGCTGAAAAAGGGTCACAGGAGTGCAAAAAGGACTGCACTCCTGTGATCCATAGTAGAAGTTACTATGTTACTAAGTTTGAATGGAACTCCAACATGCTAATGGAATGCACCTACAAACAAACAGTTGCATACTACCATGAGCTGCATTACCAAAGATGGAAAAAGTCCAATGTTTGGCCTGTTGTTTTGTGGTGCATTGAAGCTGTACTGAGTACTGAGCTATGTCTCTGCTCTGCCTCTTCTGCCTGGGTCCTGGGATGGTGGGACCTCAGCTTCAAGCAAAATGTGGTGACAAGAAAAAGGGGCTACAGTGTAGTCTTTGTGTGATTGATGAGGCAGTGTGAAAGGGGGCTTGCAAATGGCTAGTATTGGCACTAAGAGCACAAGTCTCTGCCTCACTTCTATCAGAACAACAACCCATCAGTTTGAGATTTTAAACCTCCACCATCTTGTGCCCATCTCCATGCCAGGGGTAATCTTCCGACATTGCTGGCCATTGATCCACACCAAGCGTTAGGATGGTTGTGTGATGTTATTTTCTGATGGCATTATAGTTACATCGCATAGACATACTTCAGGGGTCACTTGACAGCATTTTTTCAATCCCAAATAGTGTAAAAAACACAGCAGTTACATGTGAAAGCAGCACACGGTACATTTTAGTAAGGAATCATCCCCAAGTGTTGAATAAAAAGGTGCTGCACCTAAAATCAGTGTAAAATGAATGAAAAATAATAAGGTAAAAAAGGGTGCTACCTATTGAATCACTAAAAATGCAAAGAGTGACCTATGCAAATAAACTGGGCCATATTCTCAGAGGCGCTACGACGGAGTATCTCAGATACCCTGTCGTATCGCATTTTTTTTTGCCGGGTATCTATGCGAGTGATTCCTTGAATCACTTTGGCATAGATACGGCTGAACATCCGACAAGTGTAATACCATTACACTTGCGGATTGTAGTTCTAATGACAACTCCGGCCACTAGGTGGCCTTTACGTTGTTTTCTCATTTGCCTATGCAAATGAGGCTACTACGCAGATTCCCGAACGCTTTTACGCCGCCCCGTCGTCGCGTACGTCGTTTTTGAATGCGTAAGGTTACCCCAGCTAATATGAGGGGTAACCTTACGCAGTACCGTCGGATGCCATGTTAAGTATGGCGTCGGGTCAGCGTCGGCTTTTTCCGTCGCTTAAGTCGTTTTACTAACTCATTCGCGAATAGGGCATTGCGTAGTGACGATCACGTAGTTTTGACGTCGTTTTCAACGACGCTTTCCGACGTGAGCTGGAGCATGCGCACTGGGCTTTTTTCCCGGCCGGCGCATGCGCAGTTCGATCGACGCGGGGGCGCGCTTAATTTAAATACAAGCCATCCCCTTTGAATTACGCAGCCTTACGCTGGGCCATTTACACTATGCCTCCGCAAACTACGGAGCAAGTGCATGGAGAATATGGCACTTGCTCTGTTACGTTGCAGCGGCGTAGTGTAAATGGCTTACGCTACGCCAGCGAAATTCTATGAGAATCTGGCCCACTGTGTGTAAACCTTATATAATCATATATAGATGTGTATTCATAAATTGCTTCACCTCACACATGTGCACAAATACTCCAAACAGTAAGTGATAACAAGTCCAAATCAATTCCAAATTTATTTAGATGATTCCGCTCCAACACCATGTAAAGTTTGAGACACTGTGCTTCAAATTATATTTGTGACTTTTTCAGCCAAAGTGACAACAAAATGCGCTCAGCAGATAGCTCTGGCCAGCAGGTGACCTTTAATTAGCTCCTCAATCCCCAGGAAACATTCAACGATCTCCTTCCGATCAATTGTTCACATTACTGTGACTGTGATTGCATGAACCAGGAAACCACCAGCTCCAATTCTTTGTATATATCATCCACTCCAAACATCCACATCAGATAGCTCTGGCCAGCAGGTGACCTCAAAGCATGAAATAGCTCCTCAATCCCTGGAAAACTTTTAACGATCTCTTTTCTGACCGATTGTTCACATAACTGTGATTGCATGAACCAGGAAACTACCAGCTCCAATCCTTTTTTTATCAAACAAAAAGTGTTTATTGAGCATAGAAAGTAATTGCACATATGTACATGGTTCAAAGCAAAACAGGTACACAAGAACTGTAGATTTCAACATTCACAATTTCAGTGCAGTATACATAACATTCTCTAGAATGGCACCCCAACCTCTCATGGAAGCAAATAAAGTCTCTCTACAATTTTGCAGATATTCAAATGGGGAGGTGAGAGATGTGAACATGTGCTAAAACAATTGGTCATATACCGGATTTTCCTCTTTTACCCCTGTGCTGATAAATGAGCTTTTCTAAACGGATAGTGTCCCACATTTGGGTAATCCATTCCTGTAACATGGGGGGTTCCGTGGATTTCCAGTGTCTCAGAATAATTTTCCGGGCCTGGAAGAGGGCTCTCACCACAGCTTGCTTAGGGATGTCCTCCAACTGGAGTATGTCTAGATGCCCAGCAAACTGTGTTTAGGATCAGCAGGGATCTTAGTCTGGAAGACCCTAGTAAGAGTATCCAAGACCTGTTTCCAATATAGATGGATCTTCGGGCATCTCCATAGGAGGTGTATTAGATCTCCGTTGTCTATACTGCATTTAGTACAGGTGGAGTCCGTGCCCACCCCCATGTGAGCCAGCCTAGCTGGCGTGTAGTGAGCTCTCAGGAGGATATATAGTTGTGACAGGCGCTGACCAACATTCAGGGAGCACTGGAGAACAGCCTGTAGGGCCTCCTCCCACTGCTTCTCCTCAAAGGTCCCAACATCCCGTTCCCACTGCGACACCGCCTTATGAGGCAAGTCCCCATGAAAAGGGTTAAGGAGCATGGCATAATTACAGGAGATAAATCCTTTATAGGTGGTGACCTCAAACATGTAGTTAAAGATGGATGTAGAATCCAATGACCATTGATCCACTCCCCCCTGAGTTCTAACCGCATACTGAAGCTGCATGTAGTAGAATTGCATTGTGGAGGGGAGTCGAAAGGCCTCTCTAAGCTCCGAAAACAACTTCAGCTTTCCATTTCGGAAAATATGGGTCAGGTGAGAAATACCAAAGTGGGTCCACTTTGTGCCATATGGTAGTTTTTATAGCTTCGGGAAGTAGTTGTTGTTACAGATGGGGCTATATTAAGTAAATCCCTTCACACCCTGCATCCCCCTGACCTTATTTCATTTTTTTTTCCATAAGAGCGTAGGTAGGGTAGAGTTTATTAGATTTGGTAAAGTGTAAGGCCTCCAGACCATCTGCCACCCACTAACCGTTGTATAACTGAGTAGTTTGGGAGAGGATTCTAATAAGTTCAAATGCAACTCCCGCTGGGGGTGCACCACCCTCGCTACAGTATATGCTGCAGTTGAGAGGCTATAATAGAACCAGCGGTTAGGCAATGCCAGCCTGACAGATTTTTTCAGGCGCAGTAGCTGTTCCAGTTTTATCGTGGCTGAGTTTAGATTGCCAGATCAGAGACCTAAAAATCGAGTTTATAATACAGAACTTTTTCAACGGGATGACCATGGGGGTGTTGTGTAACACATAGAGCAACTGTGGCATCATAATAATTTTTATAAGATTTATGCATCCTACCAGAGATATCTTAAGCCTGCTCCACCCTTTAACCCTATCGCAGCAGCGATTAAGCAAAGGGGTCAAATTGAGTCCAAAATAGTCTAAAGGAGGGGTCTCCAAACTTTCTAAACAGTCCTCCAGACTTTAAGGGGGATGAAATCCCCCATCATTGGTGTCACTGGGAGAAATTCTGCCCCATCACTGGAAGAAATTCTGCCCCATCACTGGAAGAAATTGGGAGGAATTCTGCCCCATCATTGGTGTCATTGGGAGGAATTCTGCCCCATCATTGGTGCCAATGAATAAAAAAGCACCCCAAGGGTCGGATAAAATCAAGCAAAGGGCCACATCTGCCCCCCGGGCCACAGTTTGGGGACCTCTGGTCTAGAGGGTGGGGGTAACCTGTATGCCTGTATGCTAACGGTAAGAATTTTGGACAACAATCTGTCAACAGACAATCCCCTTCCAAAAATCTAACCGTGTGTACAAGGCTTTACTCTGAACATTAACCAGTAATGCTAAATATGACCTAAAATAATAATAAATCCTAAATGCTGTATTAATTTCACTCCAGCCTTACCTTCAGTCTTACACAGTTGTACAGGCTCCTCTCCTATAATAGCTTACTATGATTTCATTACACTCTGTAAGCGTCTCTCAGTGTACATTATAAGCTCAGCAAGTTGAATAATGCTTGCATAATTTCTTGACTGGAGGACTCCCAGCATATCATCTAATAATTGGCTGTACCCTAGCTGTACCAGGGCTTTTTGCACAAGAGAACATGAGTGCTTTTGGGCATCTGACATACATTGGTGTACATCCACACTGGTAAAGACAACTGCAGCTTACATCTGCCCATAGTATTCAAAAGCATTAAAGAGGAAGTAAACCCTCTCTTTTTTTTTTCAAAGCACCCTGCAAGACAAAGACATAATAAGCTAGTAGTATGCCTCCGCAGCGGTGCTCGTTGCCCTCCTCCGTTGGCGCCATCTCTCCAGGAGTGACTTCTGCATATCGCGGCTTCGGCGCTGTGATTGGCCGGAGCCGCAATATCATCACTCTAGCGCATCCGCACAGAAGCCGTCAGTGACGGCACGATCGCCTTCACTAACGGCACGCTCAGTGCACCTGCGCCATAGACATTGGTTCAGCCTTTCTGCAAATATGTCCTAAACTGTGTAGGTTTAGGAGATATTTGTTGCACCGACAGGTAAGCCTAAATCTAGACTTACCTGTAGGTTAAAGTGGTCTGTAAGGGTTTACAACCACTTTAAGCAAGCTACTGTATACGTTGTGGCGTAACAAACAGCCCCTCTCAGTCCAGGGAAAAGTTGTGAATTTTGTGTACCTGCCACAGGTTTTGGCATTCAATAAGGTAAACTGGTGGCAATGAAAGTAAACCGGGGTTAAGCGCTGGCCACACGGTATTCCCACATGGGATATAATTTGTTTTTCCCTTGCATGTTGTTTGGAAAGGATGGGATATTTTTACAGTTCTGAGTGAATCCAATGTGGTTTAAATACTAGGTAGATGGCTAAAAAAACTTTACTAGATTTACCCCCAAGAGAGAACCTCTTGTTTTGGACTTGTTTTTCTGCAATCCTGATAAATAAACTTGGGCAGAAAGCCCTAAAGCCTTGTACACAAGGTTCGATTGTTGGTCAACCGAGCGTCTGATTTTTGTCCAAAGGGCTAGTGCCTGGATCTTGTCTTGCATACTAACGGTACACAATTGTCGTGCCACAAACATGAACATAGTGACGTGTTACGAGGAATTTCAGCTCTTGAGCACCACCCTTTGGACCCCTTCTGCTAATTTTGTGTGATTTCGAGCATGCATGTTTGTACTTTTGAATTTTGTGTGATGGATTTGTGTACTGACCATCTGAAAATCAGACGTGGAGCCGTTGTCCACTGAAAATTTACTAGCCTGTCATCAAATAAATGGTCGGAAAATTGGACAACAATTGTCAAAAGGAGCATACTGACGGTAAGAATTTAGGACAAAAGTCTGTCAACAGATAATCCCTTTCCAACAATAAAGCAGGAAGCTGTACCTCGCAGTGGGTATACACTGCTTTCATAAAGTTTGCACAAATGTAAATCCTGGCATATGCAAAAGCTGCCATACAGCTAGGATACAACCATTCATTATGGCTAGCTGTATGCTACAGTTACATTCGCAATTTACATCACATGCTCAAAAGTTTCTGTGTGCATGAGGCCTAGAAAGACCTGGCATGGTATTAGATCCTCCTTTACTCTATCCAAAAAATAAAATAAGCTATGTGCATTACATTTTGCATATTTATCTTTCACTTGTATAATTAGAGAAAAGTTTCTTTCTGACATGTCTATTTTAATTCCAGACCACTAGTTGAGTTTCTTCCTGCTGCAGCTATTCCTGGTATGGTCATATGTTCGAAACGGTTATTGGTTTCAGAGAACTGAAAAACATTCTAAGTGCTCACTTCCCTAATAGGTTTTCAAAATTTGACATTTGTGTACAGTGAGACTACAGCCAGGTCTGGATTAACAATTAACCACTTCAGCCCTGGAAGACTTTACCCCCTTCCTGACCAGAGCATTTTTTACAATGTGTCGCTTTAACTGAAAAATGTGCAGTCGTGCGATGTTGTACCCAACATAATTTGTGTCCTTCTTTTCTCACAAATAGAGCTTTATTTTGGTGGTATTTGATCACCTCTATGCTTTTTTTTTTTGCGCTACAAACAAAAATAGAGCAATGATTTAAAAATCAAATGTATATATATATATATATATATATATATTTTTTACTTTTTGCTTTAATAAATATCCCCAATTAAAAAAATGTTAATTAAATTCTACATCAGTTTAGGCCAATATATATTCTTCTACGCGTTTTTGGTTAAAAAAAAACGCAATACGCGTATATTGATTGGTTTGCGCAAAAGTTATAGCATCTACAAACAATGGGAAAGATTTACCGTACTTTTTGCTCCATAAGGCCTTGTACACACGAGGGAATAGATCCGATGGGAACGGTCCGACGGACCTGTCTGCCGGATTGCTTTGATCCGATGGCTGTACACACCATCGGATCAAATTCCCCGCTGGCGGACAGCGCGGTGACGCGGCGGTGACGTTGACGCCGCCACGTCACCGCCACGTCACCGCACCAGGAAGTAAACACTTCCGCACATGCGTCGGATCCATTCACAGGATACGATGCATGTGCGGGCAGATATGTCCGCTGGTTTGCCGTACTAACTAGCGGACATATCTGACGGACAGCTCTCCGGCGGAAAAATTCCAAAGCATGCTTTGGAATTTTTCCGCCGGAGGAATCCGGCCAGAACGGTCCGTTTGCCCCTACACACGAGCGGATTTTTCGGCTGAAATGGTCCGTCGGACCATGTTCAGCGGATTTATTCCCTCGTGTGTACAAGGCCTAAGACGCACATTTCCCCCCCAAAAAATTGGGAGAATGTCTCTGCGTCTTATGGAGCAAATACTGATCAGGCCTCCCCCATCGCCACTGCCGCCATGCCACAATACTGGGCGGCCTTCTCCCTGACGAGCGCCGAGTGATCCCCTGGCTAAGCCTGTCACTCACAGACGACAGAGCAGCCCCAGAGGCCGAATGGAGTACGGCCGCGATGGTCACTTGGGCTGCTCTGCCTTCTGTGAGTGACAGACAGATGTGATGACGTCCTTGCCAGTCGCCAGGCACAGGTCAGGCTGCATTTCATGGGCATAGGTATGGCTGCATTTCATGGGAACAGGTATGGATGAATTTCATGGGCACAGGTCAGGCTGCAATTCATGGGACTGGTCAAGCTGCATTTCATTGGCACAAGTCAGGCTGCATTTCATGGGACTGGTCAGGCTGCATTTCATGGGCACAGGTCAGGATGCATGTCATGGGACTGGTCAGGCGCATTTCATTGGCACAGGTCAGGCTGCATTTCATTGGCACAGGTCAGGCTGCATTTCATGGGACTGGTCAAGCTGCATTTCACGGGCACAAGTCAGGCTGCATTTCATGGGCACAAGTCAGACTGCATTTCATGGGACTGGTCAGGCTGCATTTCATGGGCACAGGTCAGGCTACATTTCATGGGACTGGTCAGGCTGCATCTCATGGGCACAGGTCAGGCTGCATTTTATGGGACTGGTCAGGCTGCATTTCATAGGCACAGGTATGACTGCATTTCATGTCTGGCACTTCCTCCACCCTTGCTGTCTTCTGGGAGACACACAGGTCTCAGAAGACAGCAGGGACCTGTGGAATCACGCAGCGCGAGTCACGCATGAGCTGTAAGGGAAACAGGCTATGAAGCCACAAGGCTTCACTTCCTAATCCCCTTACTGAAGATGGCGGCGGTAGCCGCCGAGGAAGAGATCGGCTTCGGGTGCCGATATCGCGGGCGCCATGGACAGGTACGTTTACTTATTTAAAAAGTCAGCATTTGTATTTGTAGCTGCTGACTTAAAAAAAAAAAAATTTTTTTTGCGGAACTCCGCTTTAAGTATGCCCTTATAATTGGGGCCAAAAGGATAAGTGCACTTAGACTCCTTTCACACAAATAGCGCCTTTAAAGCGCCTGAAAAATAGCTCCCCTGCAGTCTTAGTGTGAAAGGCAGAGTGCTTTCACACTGAGACAACGCGCTGGCAAGACGTTTAAGCAGCATCTTTGGAGCGGTGGTGGAGCGGTGTCTCTACCTGATGACCAGCGGGTGACGGCGGACATCCAGTACCCGACACTCACCAATCACCTTCCTGTGTGCAAACACCGTGGAGGGAAGACGTAGGCGGCGCGCATTGGGTGCCCCCCACCTGGAAGTGCAGGATCACGTATATACGTGATCTGGCACACAGGTAACGCCCTGTAGCAGTAAAACTGCTATAGGACGGACAGCAAGCAGTTAAATAAATACAATTAAAAATATTTTTTAACCACTTCTCTACCGTGGGTGTTTTTCAGATTTGGTGTTTACAAGACTAAAACATTTTTTTTTTGCTCGAAAATTACTTAAAACCCCCAAACATTATATATTTTTTTTCTAACATCCTAGAGAATAAAATGGCGATCATTGCAATACTTTTTGTCACACTATATTTGCGCAGCGGTCCTACAAGCGCACTTTTTTTGGAAAAAAATTCACTTTTTTGAATTAAAAAATAAGACAGCAATAAATTTGGCCCAATTTTTTTATTTATTGTGAAAGATAATGTTACGCCGAGTAAAATGATACCCAACATGTCACGCTTACAAATTGCGCCCGCTCGTGGCATGGCGTCAAACTTTTACCCTTAAAAATCTCGATAGGCGACGTTTAAAAAATTCTACAGGTTGCATTTTTTGAGATACAGAGGAGGTCTAGGGTTAGAATTATTGCTCTCACTCTAACGATCGCGGCGATACCTCACTTGTGTGGTTTGGACACCGTTTTCATATGCAGGCACTACTCACGTATGCGTTCGCTTCTGGGCACGAGCTCGTCGGGACGGGGCACTTTAAAAAAAAAATTATCACTTTTATTCCTATTACAAGGAATGTAAACATCCCTTGAAATAGAAAAAAGCATGACAGGTCCACTTGAATAAGAGATCTGGGGCCAAGAAGACCTCAGATCTCATATTTAGACTTAAAAGAAAAAAAAAAGAACAAAAAAAAAAGTAATTTTTTCAAATCACAGAGAAAAAAAATGTTTCTTTAAGACGCTGGGCGGGACTGACGTTTTGACGTCATTTCCACCCAGCAGAGGTATGGGGACGAGCGAGGGAAATTTTTCCCTCACTCGCATCCCCACTGAGCAGACGAGCGGACCCGATCGCCGCCGCTGCTACCGACGGCTCCAGTAAGCGGCGGAGGGCGCGGGAGAGCGGCGGGAGGGGGGCCCCTATCCTGCCGCCGATAACGGCGATCTCGCGGTGAATCCGCCGCGGAGACCGCCGTTATCTTTTACAGGATCGCTCGTACTAAAGATGGATACCTCGGTTGTGGCAGCAGCTGCTGCCGTTACCGAGATATCCATCTTTAAAGTGTGGCCGTAAAAACACGTACGACGGTAGGGAAGTGGTTAAATATATTTGTGGGGTCTGGCCTGGGACTAATCTGGAAAAAACTGAAGAAGGTTTATGAATGCTCAAGCCTTCCCCTCCCTGCTATCCCACCTTGCCTGTACCAAATCCAGTGTTGCTGCTCAGCTGCCCATGCTTGTGCTGCCATCTTGGCCTACTTCAGCTGGCTGCTTCTTCCAGATTCAGACAGCTGGGCCCCCTGATGACATGACAGCTCCAACCACTGCCATTCTGTTAATGTAGGGTGACCAGACCTCCCCAGTTTCCGGGAACAGTCCCTGGATTGAGGACACAGTCCCCAGTTTTGTCCCCGTATTGGATTTGAACAGGGGCTGGGGCAATTTCAAGGGCAGTCAGTGCAGAATAAAAAAAAATGACTTACACACCCCCAACTTCCACTTTAAAGGGTATGTAAAGGTTTTTTTTTTTTAAATAACAAACATGTTATACTTACCTCCACTGTGCAGCTTGTTTTGCACAGAGTGCAGAGTGGCCCTGAACCTGGTCTTCTGGGGTCCCTCGGTGGCTGTCTCGGCTCCCCCTCGCAAGAACTCAGCACCTTCATGTGAGCAAGTTCGCATGGTGATGAGTTGTTGCGGGCGCGCTCCTGTGATACAGCCAGCCGCCATAGCCGCTCACTGTATCACTCAGCCCCATTCTCTGGCGCGCTGCGTCATTGGATATGATTGACAGCAGTGGCTGCGCTGATTTTAATCAACCAATGAATGACCCGAGAAGCCGACCGATAAGCCTGTGCGCAAAACTTTCAAAGGATCAGGTAAGTAAACGGGGGCTCGGGGGGGGGGGGGCGCTATTCCTCAGATGTTTTTTTCACCCTAATGCATAGACTGCATTAAGTTGAATTTTTTTTTACCTTTACAACCCCTTTAATGACTCGTCATTTAAGCAATGGAGGGGCTGAGGGGACTATGCGTACAGCATCAGTTGCTCATAATCTGGCCCTAGATACAGCTAGTCAGTCTAGTCACTGAAAGATATAAAAGTTCTAACATTTGACTGAATTTATCATTTGTGTGGTCTATAGCATTTTGTAGACATGTGCACACTGAAATATTTTGTTTCGGAATTTCGTGTTCGTCCGAAAAATAATTATTCAGTTACTCCCGAAATTCGTTTTTATCTATTTAGTTTTTCGTTGGACATTGCATTCGTCCGAAAATCCGAACTAATTAAGGTTGAATCTGTCATTGAAGGCTTATGGTGTCTGACTGTCTGTCGAATGTTCAGAGAAGATTCGATGGAGCAGCGAATCTGAACGATGCTTTAATCAAATTTTTCTAGTTGAATGTTCCGCCTACAAGCTATAGTAGAATTCTAATGTTGTATGACTAGTAATAATTATATTTATAAATTATGATTACTAGTCAACCAACAATAGAATTTTTCTATAGGCTATGGGCCGAGCATTTGACCAGAAATGTACAATTGCAGCGTTGTACAGTTTAGCTGCTCCGTCTAATCTTCTTAGAACTATCAACAGACACCATAAGCCTTTAATGACAGATTTGACGTTTGTATGTTTTTCAATGCTTTGTCGTTCATGTTGAATTGTCAAGTTAGTTCTAGCTATTTTACTGCTCCTCCTCTATCTTTTCTCTCTATAACGTCAAATCTTTTCTCTCTATGTAGAATAATCTTAGACTAATAAAGTTAAGATTAGGCACATTCGACCAACGAAAATGAAAATAAAGCATTTGTTTATGTCGGATCTTTTGGTTTTCGTATTCTGTGCGTTCGTTTTCGTTAACAAAATACCTGAAATTTGGACGAAAATGCATTCGGACGAAAATAACACAGAAGCAAAAACATTCTAAGTTCTCACTTCCCTAAAAGATTTTAGTTGTTCACATTTGTGTGTCTAGTTGAGAGACTCATCACATGGGACATGGTGGGCTCATTAAAAAGACCCTGTGACCAACTTGCAGGTAAAATCACAGAATAAAGTTTTTTTTTTTTTTTCAAATGCTTACTTGCAAGAAAGTCCCATTCACATTTTTTTTTACCTCTCTGCCAGTGTAGTGGCCACACTCACTAATTTATGTGGTACCCCATGCATCAAGCTTCTGGATTCAGTGCCCAGGGATGCCCCAGGCAGAGGTGTATTTAGGTTTTGTGCTGCCCTAGGCCTGACTAAACTCGTGCACCCCCTAATTTAAATATGACCCACCCCTTCCTGTCACGGCCACACCCTGTGTTGTTTAAGACCCGCCCTGAAATTTTCGAGTGAGGACACTAGTTCTGAGGGCCTGGGGGGGGGGGGGGCAATGTATTCCCTTAATTTACTTTGATTTCCTCCTACTTTCTGGTTGCCCATAGAGTAGGAAGTGAAGGGAAATCTTCGCAATGGGACAGGGATGGTAAAAGTTTTGCCTATAGTTCTACTTTAAGTAGATGGTGTAGCAGAAACATATAGCACAGTGAGGAAGGTTTGTGGTCCAGGATGACAAAACAGTCAAAATTGGAAGCGCCCACCCCCCCCCCCACAGTTGCAGAATGCCGGCCGCCCGCATACTAGAAGCAGCGTGGGCACTTTATGGGGGCACTAGACTAATTTTCCTAACAGTGTAGCGCAAGCCGGCGGGGACTCTTTTTGTGCTGCCCCCCTGCAAAGTGCTGCCCTAGGCCTGGGCCTTGTTGGCCTAGGCCAGGATACAGCTCTGGCCCCAGGTCTTTCACAGTCCTAAAAATTTACCTTCTGCTGGCAATGCCCAGGGTGTCTGGAATGGAAGTAAGGACACACTAGAGGCATTCTTAACACAACTCAATAATAATGATAAAAATATTGAATTTGTGTGGAACATTAGTGAACAACACGTGAACTTTCTAGATCTAGACATCACGCTAATAGTAAATAAACTTATTACAAAGACACATTTCAAAAACATTGACACCAATAGTTACCTATCTATGAAGAGTTGCCACCAAAAGCCATGGCTGTACAACATTCCTAAGGGACAACTTGTAAGAACCAAGAGGAACTGCATGCACGATAAGAATTTTGAATCACAAGCCATGTTCATTGGGAATAGATTTAAGGACAAAGGCTATACGGAAAAGTTTATACAGAAACAGATTGAGGATGTATCGAAATTGGATAGAAACATTATGTTACAAGGTCAAAAGAAAGATGAACAGAAATTGGAAGCACCTTTTTGTGATGAAAAAAAACAACGTTTTATGTGACGAAACAAAACAACGTTTTTCAAACTTCATTTTCCAAAACGACGTTGCATACACACCATCGTTTTTTCCAAAATGCTCTAGCAAAGCGTGGCGACGTACACCACGTTCGACGGCACTCTGTTCCATTGAAGCTCCGTCTTCAACGTCGTTTTGCCCACACACGATCACTTTTTATGACACAAAAAATTACATTTTGAAAAACGACACAAAAAATTCAAGCATGTTCGAATTTTTTTTTGGTCGTTTTTTTGAAGACATAAAACAACGTTTTGCCCACACATGATCATTTTAAATGACGTTTTTGAAATCGTCGTTTTTTTTCATCACAAAAAGTGATCGTGTGTACGCGGCATCAGTCTATAATGTTCAACACAGAGAGGTAGAAATATCATCCGTAGACACTGGCACTGTTCTGTCCCTAGATATAGGTCCAGTTGTTTGTGTGTTATCAGTTGACATTGCACCTTTTTTCCCTGTCTTATGTATTTCCTTCAGCTTATCTTTTCTCACTGTATTATGGGAGTCCCAATGTATTCTGGGAACTTCCTGGTTCTTTTTGCTAGTCTTTTCCTGTTCAGTAAGCAGTCACCATCTTGTCTCAGGAGCCTAAATTTCATCACTCGGTTCCTGCCCCATCATCTGCTATTTAGCCTGTTTTCAAGCATAGTCGGTAAGAATAATATCTTATGCCATTTACCTTAGCTTGAATGTGTTACTTGTTTTGCATAGCTAGTTACTATCTTCATATTACCATGTGCCGCATTTATAGCAGATAAATCTGTGTCTTATAGAATTTTTTTTTCTGAATACTACTATTTTTATTCTGTAGTTTCACCGCTTTTCTGTCCTTCTACTATCTATAAAATAGGAATTTAAAGCAGTACAGTTTCTCTTCTTGAAGACAGAATCGGTTTAGCTACATGTCAGATTACACACAGTGCTAACGTGTATGAGGACAGTATAGGCACATTTTGAAGAGCGACAGACATCTGAAGAGCATTTTACCAGAGAAACCTAATATAGTATATAGAAGAGCACTGACTATAATGTTGAACCTCCTGCACAAAGTGGATATACTTTATTTTCTGGAAAGGGTTTCTTTTCCTGTAAATATTACTTTGCTTGTAAACATAAAAAATAAATAAAAAAAACAAGTTAAAGGGGTTGTAAAGGTAAAAAAAATATGTTTTCCTACAATAGCTTCCTTTACCTTAGTGCAGTCCTCCTTCCTTACCTCATCCTTCCATTTTGCTTTTAAATGTCCTTATTTCTTCTGAGAAATCCTCACTTCCTGTTCTTCTGTCTGTAACTACACACAGTAATGCAAGGCTTTTCTCCCCGGTGTGGAGTGTCGTGCTCGCCCCCTCCTCTGGAATACGCCCACTAACACACAGCTCCTTTCTCTATCTGCAACGTAGAGAGCGTCCTGACTCTCCTGTATTCCAGGGGAGGGGGCGAGCACCACACTCCACACCAGGGAAAAGCCTCAAATTACTGTGTGGAGTTACAGACAGAAGAACAGGAAGTGAGGATTTTTAAGAAGAAATAAGGACATTTAAAAGCAAAATGGAAGGATGAGGTAAGTAAAGGAGGACTGCACTAAGGTAAAGGAAGCTATTTAGGAAAAAAATTACCTTTACAACCCCTTTAAGAGAAAATTATTTGTTTCCACAAAGACAGGACAAAAGTACCCAATTAAAGACTTTATTAGTTGTCACACGGAGGGGGTGGTCTACATCTTGCAATGCAGTTGAAACATGGATTATGTGGGTAGAACCAAAATAAAATTATGGTTCGCATAAGGGAACACATCCACAACATTATTAAAGGCTTTCCCAAACATAATGTGATTAGACACTTTGCACAGTTCCATGATAATGACCCCCCACAGTTATCTTTTTGGGGGATAAAAAAGAAAGATTTGGTTGATACATGAGTTAGAAGATTTGTGACACCCGTTCCACATCATTTAGAAGAACTTTTTTTCGCTTTATCGTGTCCCTGGGATGTAGAACAACTTTGTCTTACCGTCCTTTTTGGATCTAGAACCAGTGTGGACTTTTGCACTTGTATTATTTATACTATATTAGTTTTACTCATAGAGTCAGACGTACATTTTAGGTAGTAGTGCTAATCATTATTTGTTTATATCTAGTGCCCAAGTCCTAGAAATGTACCTTCTGTGGTAATGCCCAGGGGTGTCCCAGGTCTTTCACAGTCCTAGCAAAGTACTTTTTGGTAGTAGTGTTCAGGGATGCCCCAGGTCTTTCACAGTCCTAGCAATGTACCTTCTTGTGGCAATGCCCAGTGGTTCCCCATGTCTTTCACAGTCTTAGAAATGTACCTTCTGGTGGCAGTGCCCAGGGGTGCCCCATGTTTTTCACAGTCCTAGCAATGTACCTTCTGGTGGCAGTTCCCAGGGATGCCCCAGGTCTTTCACAGTCCTAGCAATGTACCTTCTAGTGGCAGTGCTCAGGGGTGCCGCAGGTCTTTCACAGTCCTAGCAATGTAACTTCTGTTAGCCGTGCCCTGGCAATGCCCCAACTTCTTGCTACTACATCCAGGCAATCTGCACGGGTTGGTTACCTCTAAAGGAATTGCTAGGACACCGGGTGGCCCATGTCGAGGCGGGGGAGGAACACAAGAGTGCCGCCCACCCCAACCCACTCATACATTACTCGATACCTAATGGTAAAGAGGGATTTGAAGCAGGGGTTGGAGAGTAATATTAATATGGCTTTAACACAGAAGCCGTCCCCAGAGGCTACACTGTTGGAATCAGCTTTAAAGATGCCAGTGTTAGCAAGCCCAACACAACAGAGAGGGTCCAAAGTGTTGATTGGGGCGGTTGCGAAGACCCCTCTGAGGTACTCAGAAGGCGATAGAGAAATGCTGGAATCATATCCAGAGGAGGCGCAACAAGGAATACAGCATGGACCAAGTGTTATCCTACCGCAGATTGGATCAGACCCAAGGAGGGGTGAGTTGGAAAAAGAATCACTGTCAGTCAATAGTAATAAAGAGGTCACCCAGGTATGTCTTCATAACGCACAGGCTATACATGCTACGGGGATAGAGCAGGACATTACCCAATTGAAACAGCTTATTCAGGCTCTCCCCACTAAGGATGATATACATCAATTATTATCTAGCATAACAGGATCATTCAAAGAGGAGATGATGGAAGTACATAACAAAATAGAGACGGTCGATCTTAAAGTGAATAACTTGGAGCAAAAATTTAATATAACAGATAACCGTCTAGATATATTAGAAGAGAAGATGGCTATGCAACAGCAACAAATGATTTCATTACAGCTGCAGGCTGAGGAATCTGAAAATAGAAGTAGGAGGAATAATATTCGGATAAAGGGTATACCCGAGGAGATGGAAGGAGTAGCTTTAAGAGAGACTGTTACTGCGATTTTGAATCAACTTTTAAAATGCCCCGAGCTTGATCGAGTACATAAGGTACCCACGATCCGTAACCCAACATATACTAAGCCTAGAGACGTTCTGTGCAGAATACATTTTTTTAGGGTAAAGGAGGACATATTAAGGGCGGCGTGGCAGGAGGGTACAGTGAAGTATATGGAGAACGAAATACAGATATACCCAGATTTATGTAAACATACTAAAATGAGGAGGCGTATCTTAAAGCCACTGTTGGACTATCTATTATCTAAGGGAGCCACATACAGATGGGGATACCCATTGGCGGTGCTCATAAAAAAGGGGGGTCAAAGCTTCAATCTGAAGAACCCTGGCCAATTGCCAGAACTGTTTAGATGGTTGGAATTGGAGCCCATTGAGATCCCTAACTGGATAGAGTTGCCGGCAGCAGGGGAATACCCAGCTTAGTAACACAATAAGCCCGGACAAGCCCGGGCAAGGTTAATCAGAACGAACTAAGGATGGAAACTTTTTTTTTTTTTGTTTATATATACATGGAGACATCTCAGGAGAAATGACTGGTCATTTTTTTTTTGGGGGGGGGGGGTAGGGAGGACGGGGGCCACCTGCTAAAGGGATAAGGCATGAGGTTCTGTTGAGGTTTTGTTGAGTAAAGAAGTAATTGTTCAAGGTATGGAGATAAGGAGATAAGGGATGGAGATATGGAGATAAGGGGAGATAAGGGAAGAAAAGGGCCCTCTCTACCTTTTTTTTTTTTTTGGCGGGCGAAGGGACACAATATGAGAGAGGGAGAATAGAATGGAAGATGGTCTAATAATGTAGGTGACTATAGGGGGTAGATTTTTTTTTTTTTTTTTTTTTCTCTCTCTCTATATATCATTATTTTTTTTTTATTTTTTTTGGGTTATGGGGGGTCACTTAATGTATTTCAGGGGGGAGTAGGAGGGGGGGGGCTCACAATATATCACAAAATGTCGCACTATGCAACACATTGTATATTCACATTGCTGGCATTTTCGGTATAGGATTATCCTATAGCGATCCAATATAGGCCCAGGAGGGAAGAATTCACTTTTTTTTTTTTTCCTTTTTTTGCACGGGCACGGGTCTATGGGACACTGTCAAGGGAAGGGTAGAAGAGTGAGGGAGACACTGAGTGAGAAGATATCACTGATCACAAACCACACGTTAATAAAGGTCACAGGGGTTAGGAACACCCCCTTGATTGGGAGGAATAAAAGGAATTAGACCCAAGAGAGAGAATAATTAGAGAATAACTAGAGACTGTAGAGGCTTCACTGAGTTAGACAGGGATGTAGAGACCCTCATGAGGGAAAGTGTTATTCCTTTTTTTTTTTCTTTCCTTTTTTTTTTTTTTTTTAAGAATAAAGTGTTTAAGCCATAGGAAGATATATGTGCGGTTATATGTGCGGTTAGTTTGAGCGTAATTATATGGGGACATGGTGGTTCATATGCATGTACATATATCTGTATCTGAATAGTATATATATATATATATATATATATATATATATATATATATATATATATTTTTTTTTTTTTTTTTCATCCTTAAATGTATGGTAGCCATTGGTATATGATATGATAATAACAAATGTTGATAATTTGATAATAATGTTATGGCATTAGGTTATAACATTATGTTTTGATGTTTTGATGATGTAAAGGGTATTGTAGCATTCTATGGTGGGGGTAGGATCAGGATAAGAATCGAAATAAGCGATAAAGGTGAGGGGGAGGGGTAATAAGAGCAGAGAATAAGAGGATAAGATAGGTAGGTAAAAAGTCGGGTGCACATGGGTAAATAAGGGGGCTCGGGACGTCGCTGTGGTTATCCACTCTTCCCTATTTTTAACGTCTCTCCTCCAAGTGGAGGGAAGTCGGAGACGTTTAAACCATTCTTCTTTTCTTTTTTTTTTGGCAAATTGCAGGCAGACTTGTCGGGACATAGAGTCTGCAAAAGCCCAGAGATTACGGAACTTGGAGTGGCGTTGAACTGCGGATCCCGAGAACCGTACTCTGTTTTTTCTTATTATTATTTTTTTTTTTTTTTTTTTTCTTCTTTCCTTTTTAGAGGGGGAAGGCAGGTATAATCCTGCCGTTTGATAGTGCTCTCTATCTGAGAAGTAGGGAGGATAAGATGACAAGATTACATTTTACCTCATACAATGTCAAGGGGCTAAATAGCCCGGAAAAACGCACAAGATTACTAGCTGAATTAAGTAGATTAAAATCTCAGATTATTTTCCTACAAGAGACGCATTTTAGAAATGATAAAATCCCAAGATTGGGGAATCGCAGATTCCCTAATGTGTATCATAGTGCATCGCAGACTGCAAAAGCAAATGGTGTAACAATTATGGTGTCAAGTACAATGGAAAGAACATAAGACAGTTAGAGATGAGACAGGTCGCCTCCTTATTATAGTCGGCTCATTATGTGAACAAAAGGTGACATTGGTAAATATATACCTACCAAATGAGGATCGAGTTAGCGCCCTGGAAACATATCTGAACCTGGTTCATCAAAACAAAGAGGGGATTATAATAATGGGAGGCGATCTAAATATCGCACTGGATCCTACTATGGATGTCTCAAAGGGAGTGTCACATTTGTCCCATTCCAAACTCCGCAGAGCTAAAAGATTATTACAAGACTTGCAATTAGTGGACACGTGGAGAACTCTAAATGCTCATAATAGAGATTATACGTTTTTCTCAGCGAAACATAAGACATATACTAGAATTGATTATATATTCATATCGCAAAATGCACTACAGCTTATGAGAGAGGCATCTATCGACTCTTTCACACTATCGGATCACGCTCCAATTAGTTGCACAATGGAATTAGGAGAGACAAGCTCAAGAGAATGGAACTGGAGGATAAATGAGACACTCCTGACGGAACCAGAATACGAACATAAAATAGCACAAGAAATAGAGGCGTTTTTTATAGCTAATAACTCAGAGGAAATATCTCCACTATGTTGCTGGGAAACACACAAATGCTATATCAGAGGTATTCTTATATCGTTAGGGGCTTTTAGGAAACGAGTACAGGGGGCCAAACTAGACTCACTATTAGAGGAAATCAAGGTACTAGAAATCGCACATAAAAAAGCCCAAACGCAATTGCTAGAAGAAAAACTTATGACTTTACGGGAAGAATTAAATAACTTACTGATAGATAGGGCCAAAGCAAAATTAACTCGATGTAGGCGCACATACTATGAGTTTGGAAACAAACCCAGTAGAATGCTGGCAAACACCCTAAGAGAAAAAAGGTCGAGGAATCATATCGATCAGATAAAAACGCAGGGAGATACCTTAGTCAAATCTACTCAAGAAATTGCCAACACATTTAGAGAATACTATTCAAAACTCTATAGGATAGAGGGCCAACAGGCTACTGCAAGGACGACATCTAAAGAAAAACAGGCAAAAGAATATGTTGTGGCCTCAGGCCTACCCGGGTTATGAGAAGAAGAAGCAACGAGTATTGAGGAGCCAATTAGTATAGAGGAATTTTCAGAGGCTCTGAAAGCACTGAAATCAGGAAAGGCACCGGGGCCTGATGGATACACATTGCTCTACTATAAAATCTTTGCTGAGTCACTGGCGCCAAAATTCCTCGCTGCTTTTAATTCTATCCGGGAAGGTCAGGAGATGCGAGAAGAGACACTGAAGGCCTATATTACACTAATCCCTAAAGAGGGAAAAGATTTATCGCAATGTGCCAGTTACCGGCCAATATCGCTATTAAATGTAGATCTGAAGATTTTGACGAAAATTCTAGCTAACAGATTATTGGGATACGTCCCGGCGATTGTACACCCAGATCAGGTGGGATTTACTCCTGGGAGAGAAGGGAGGGAGAATACCCAAAGGGTTCTTAGTGCTATACATTTAGCCCACATACAACAGAAACCGTTAGCGATTATTTCCGCGGATGCGGAAAAAGCATTTGATCGGGTAGATTGGACATTTTTGAAGGTGGTATTACAGCATATAGGGTTGAAAAAAGGGATGATGAACTGGATCACAAGCCTATATTCTTGCCCAAAAGCGAGTGTTAAGGTGAATGATCGGATGTCTAAAACATTTTCAATTGGTAACGGAACAAGGCAGGGATGCCCACTTTCACCTATCATATTCATCCTAACTGTAGAACCTTTTTTGAGGACAATTAGGGACAACGCAGATGTCAAAGGTATTATAACAAAAGATAGAGAACACAAAGTCGCCGCATATGCGGATGATTTGCTATTCTTTATAAGGTCACCAGTGATATCTATACCAGTACTGTTACAGGAGTTACGAAAATATGGAGAGGTATCCAACTTCAAGGTAAACTACAGTAAATCCGAGGCAATGGGAGTAGAAATGAATGGGAAAATGAAACAACAATTGTCTGATAATTTCGGGTTTAGATGGACTGATTCACATATCTGTTATTTAGGGACCAAAATGCCAAATAAATTGAATCAAGTTTTCGAACTGAATTACGCTCCATTGATCCGACAGATAAAACAGGATTTTCTGAGGTGGGATAAGGAAGCATTCACTTGGTTTGGGAGGATAAATATCATTAAAATGAATGTAATGCCCAGACTTTTATACCTCTTCCAGACCCTGCCCATTAGGTTACCTACTGGATTTTTAAGAGATCTCAGATTGAGGTTTGCGAAATTTATCTGGGCAGGGAAATCTCCGAGGGTACGTAGAGCGGTGTTGTCATTACCAAAAGAAAGAGGAGGGGTCGGTCTTCCAGACCCGGTAAACTATTATGTGGCATCACATCTGACACGTGTTTTGGATTGGTGCTCAATACAGAAGGAGAAACCATGGATACAATTAGAACAATCTATAACTACTATACCCCTGGAAGGAATAATATGGATTGCAGAAGATGTGATCCCCCAGGAGGTGAAAAGACATCCCACTGTGGGGGCCACAATCCAAATCATTAAAAAATCATTTAAGAAAACCAGAATGTCGATGTGTCCGAGCCCCATGCTACCAGTATTGGGGACTCCAAGTTTTGAACCAGGGTTAGTAGACCAACGCTTCAAGGAACTAAGGCAGCAAGGAAGGAGTAGGATTGTTCATTTCATGAGAAATAACTATGTAATGGATAGAGGGGAGATCGAAAGGGAATTTGAAGCCCTAGATCCCTTCAGGCTAATACAACTCAATGCGTTCCTAAGGACACTCACACAATTTAAGTCAGGAATTCGGTCACTTTCTAGATTTGAACAGATCTGCCTAAAAGGGGAGCCAGTTAGACATGCACTATCAGTTATGTATGCTCTGTTGGTAGAACTGGAAGCCCCTCAAGAGTTGGCCTTTGTACAAGCCTGGGAGAGGGACCTAGGAGTCACCTTCACGGAAATGCAGAAAAAGAAAATTCTGTTATTTGCGCATAAATCATCCATGGCAACTAAATACCAGGAAGGAGGATACAAAATCCTAACTAGGTGGTATAGAACTCCGACAATACTGAATCGGATATTCCCTCATGTGTCTAACCAATGCTGGCGCTGCCATAACGCGGAAGGTACTATACTGCACATATTCTGGGAATGTCCCAGACTGAGAGATTTCTGGAAAATGGTGTGGGAAACAATCAAAGAAATTACAGATGTGTCTCTTGAGGAAAAACCGTCAGTTTTCCTACTGCATGATATTCCGCTATCTAATGAAAATTATAAAAATTCCTTATTGAGGTATTTACTTACTGCAGCAAAAGCATGTATACCATCCCTTTGGAAAAGTACAGTAGCCCCAACAAAAACGCAATGAATGGGGAGAATAGCGGAGATTCAGCAGATGGAAAACTTGACGATGATACTGAGAGAACAAGAAGAAAAATACTGGGAGATTTGGTCACCATATAGGGAATATAGGGAACGGAATTCATAAGGGTGCGAGGAGCCTGTTTTCGCCTTTTTTTTTTTTTTCTCTCTTTCTTCTCTGTCTGCTTGTCCCAAATGTTAGAGGCAAGTTGTTTTTTTTTTTTGGAGGGGTGGTTGGGTAACCAGGGGGGGTCCCAGGTTAATAGTTATAAAAGTGGTAGAGCTGTTTGATAAGAAGATGCAGATTAAGATAAGAATGATATTGTATAAATGATATTGTTTAAAGTTTGCGTAGTTATCTGTATGGAAGAAGAAAAAAAAAATGGAATTTCAAAAATAAATAAATAAAGAATTTATAAAAAATAAAATAAAGGAATTGCTGATTACACAGTAGTTTAATTACATAGAGCAATGTAGTGCTGCCATGGCAGGGAGTGTGTTTGATCACTTTATGGACAAAGTGGATTTTTCTTGTAGCCTGCTGCCTAATCCTTTGATATTAACTTGCCCACATCCTATGTACCGTAATCTGTGTAGGCAGCACCCTCTAACGGCAGCAGTGGCTATGCTTAGAATCAAGAACCTTTGCTGCATTTTTACAACTTCAGTCCAGCACATGATTCAACTTGCAGGAAACCTTGTAAAAGTGCAATGTCAATTCAATGAACTATTCATATCAGACTCCGCCCAAGTGGAAACGAAAATCAAATTTCTTAACCACAGTAAAAAAACAAAAAACAAAAAAAAAAACCCCAGAACCAATTTAGTTCTGTACTGTGAGAAAAGTTACCGAAACCCACACAAACAGATAGAACACACGAGACCTGAAATTAGGACCCCAGTGCTAAAAGGCACCAAGTTCACAAGTTTTCAGTAGCCACAAGCTATAGCTTTATGGTAAATTACAGTCTGAGCGAATGTGTAGGTCTACTGAGGTCATTCACCTCACATCAACATTCTAGTCTATGAGAAAGGAAAATGGCACCCGTTTACCTCTCTGCCACTGGTGTAACCTGTGATAGTTTCACTTTCAGTGGTTATGGAAGCTGTTACAAAAATTGTTTGAATAATACTTTTATTGTTTTTGTGTAACTGAGAGCAGAAAGTGAAACCTGCAGGTGCTATCGGTGCACACAACCACAAGACACATCTGTTGGGCTTACTCCCACACCTTCCTTTCTTTACTTGCAGCATATCTTTTATGTACACACTCTGCCCTATTTAACAACTGTAGTAGGAGCAAACTGCAATAACCTATAGCAACTTGAACTCATTTTACTGAAGTTAATTCAGTACATAATTACATTTGGCTGATGGATGCTACACTATGGAATAGTGCTTTCTTTCTTGGCCTTCATACTAAATAAGCCATTTTTTTTTTTTAGTACAATTTCTTTGTAGTTGATATGTTGTGTGTTTGTCTTGCACTTACCATATGTTTTTAGGGTTGGGTTCACACATATGTAAATTGGATACAAGTCCGATTCAGGTACGAATTCAGACAAAAATTTGGACCTGATTCACACCTGAATCAGTTAACATGGACTCACCAGGCCCCTTGCTGTGGCCGCAGCATATGTGAATGTTCAATGCATTGTGCACGTTCAATTGTTTTTGTTGTTTATCGCCCAGAGGCGATTTAGTTTGCATGTGCTGCGCTATATAAGTTTTCATTCATTCATCTAGATATAGTATAGAACTCCGACAATACTGAATCGGATATTCCCTCATGTGTCTAACCAATGCTGGCGCTGCCATAACGCGGAAGGTACTATACTGCACATATTCTGGGAATGTCCCAGACTGAGAGATTTCTGGAAAATGGTGTGGGAAACAATCAAAGAAATTACAGATGTGTCTCTTGAGGAAAAACCGTCAGTTTTCCTACTGCATGATATTCCGCTATCTAATGAAAATTATAAAAATGCCTTATTGAGGCATTTACTTACTGCAGCAAAAGCATGTATACCATCCCTTTGGAAAAGTACAGTAGCCCCAACAAAAACGCAATGAATGGGGAGAATAGCGGAGATTCAGCAGATGGAAAACTTGACGATGATACTGAGAGAACAAGAATAAAAATACTGGGAGATTTGGTCACCATATAGGGAATATAGGGAACGGAATTCATAAGGGTGCGAGGAGCCTGTTTTCGCCTTTTTTTTTTTTTTTCTCTCTTTCTTCTCTGTCTGCTTGTCCCAAATGTTAGAGGCAAGTTGTTTTTTTTTTTTTTGGAGGGGTGGTTGGGTAACCAGGGGGGGTCTCAGGTTAATAGTTATAAAAGTGGTAGAGCTGTTTGATAAGAAGATGCAGATTAAGATAAGAATGATATTGTATAAATGATATTGTTTAAAGTTTGCATAGTTATCTGTATGGAAGAAGAAAAAAAAAAATGGAATTTCAAAAATAAATAAATAAAGAATTTATAAAAAAATAAATAAAGGAATTGCTGATTACACAGTAGTTTAATTACATAGAGCAATGTAGTGCTGCCATGGCAGGGAGTGTGTTTGATCACTTTATGGACAAAGTGGATTTTCCTTGTAGCCTGCTGCCTAATCCTTTGATATTAACTTGCCCACATCCTATGTACCGTAATCTGTGTAGGCAGCACCCTCTAACGGCAGCAGTGGCTATGCTTAGAATCAAGAACCTTTGCTGCATTTTTACAACTTCAGTCCAGCACATGATTCAACTTGCAGGAAACCTTGTAAAAGTGCAATGTCAATTCAATGAACTATTCATATCAGACTCCGCCCAAGTGGAAATGAAAATCAAATTTCTTAACCACAGTAAAAACAAAAAAAAAAACAAAAAAAAAACCCCAGAACCAATTTAGTTCTGTACTGTGAGAAAAGTTACCGAAACCCACACAAACAGATAGAACACACGAGACCTGAAATTAGGACCCCAGTGCTAAAAGGCACCAAGTTCACAAGTTTTCAGTAGCCACAAGCTATAGCTTTATGGTAAATTACAGTCTGAGCGAATGTGTAGGTCTACTGAGGTCATTCACCTCACATCAACATTCTAGTCTATGAGAAAGGAAAATGGCACCCGTTTACCTCTCTGCCACTGGTGTAACCTGTGATAGTTTCACTTTCAGTGGTTATGGAAGCTGTTACAAAAATTGTTTGAATAATACTTTTATTGTTTTTGTGTAACTGAGAGCAGAAATTGAAACCTGCAGGTGCTATCGGTGCACACAACCACAAGACACATCTGTTGGGCTTACTCCCACACCTTCCTTTCTTTACTTGCAGCATATCTTTTATGTACACACTCTGCCCTATTTAACAACTGTAGTAGGAGCAAACTGCAATAACCTATAGCAACTTGAACTCATTTTACTGAAGTTAATTCAGTACATAATTACATTTGGCTGATGGATGCTACACTATGGAATAGTGCTTTCTTTCTTGGCCTTCATACTAAATAAGCCATTTTTTTTTTAGCACAATTTCTTTGTAGTTGATATGTTGTGTGTTTGTCTTGCACTTACCATATGTTTTTAGGGTTGGGTTCACACATATGTAAATTGGATACAAGTCCGATTCAGGTACGAATTCAGACAAAAATTTGGACCTGATTCACACCTGAATCAGTTAACATGGACTCACCAGGCCCCTTGCTGTGGCCGCAGCATATGTGAATGTTCAATGCATTGTGCACGTTCAATTGTTTTTGTTGTTTATCGCCCAGAGGCGATTTAGTTTGCATGTGCCGCGCTATATAAGTTTTCATTCATTCATCTAGATATTAGGCCTCGTACACACGAGCAGACAGATTTGTTCAAATCTGTCTGTCCGACAGATTTGAACAAATCTGTCTGCTGGGATTTTGGTTTGCTCGCGTGTACACACGAGCAAACCAAAATCCCCGCCAGCAGACGGCGCGCTGACGTGTCGGTGACGTGGCGGTGACGTTGACGCCGCCACGTCACCGCACCAGGAAGTAAAACACTTCCGCGCATGCGCCGAATCCATTCGGCGGCGGTGCGGGACGACATGTCTGCTGGTAAGTGTACTAACCAGCAGACATGTCGGGCGGACAGATTCCCAGCCGATAGATTTCAAAGCATGCTTTGAAATCTGTCGGGTGGCCAAATCCGTCGGCTCGGCCGTACACACGATCGAATCTGTCTGCTGAAACGGTCCAGGAGACCGTTTCCAGCGGACAGATTTGATCGTGTGTACGAGGCCTTAGTGTAATTTAATTCCCTGTGTCATCTGTTTGCCCTGTCTTGTAATGATGGACTCACATGTTTTGGCTGCAGTGTGTAGTGTTATGGCTGCTCGATTCCCCTTCGTCCATGTATTCATTCAACAAGTTTGTCCCTATTTGCTAAAGGGACAGGCAACTTCTTGTTTCAAGTCACACAGCGTCCAATGCATGCCTCCCCATTTCCTCTGTGTTGCATCATAAATGTGGGAGTGCTGATGTAAAGAAAAAATATTTATTTCCTTCATTGCTCTGCCTGCTTGTGTCCGTGATAGATATAATTGCTATGCAGCTTTCACCTGTAGAACACTAGTCTGAAAGACACAGGGATTGTGGGATATATCGTTTCTTCACAGGAAGTGTCAGACTACAGAGGTCATGCATGTTGTGCAGTGCCATGCTGCATGCCTCATGTCTGATCAAAAACAGTAACTGCTGACACTGGAATGTTAAGATTTACTTTTACTTACTGTAATTTACAAATTACACCATGAAATTATATCATCAATGCACACCTTATGCAAGTAAAAAATACAAGGTGTAAGTAGAACACAGATGGTATACAGAATGCCCCTCAGAAATGTAATTTCCTGCTTGTGTGATTGGTGTACTGATTTTCCCAGAAGTCTGCACTAAGAGACAAGTTCGATTTTGGGCACCCCTCGCAACAAAAATATCATTTTTGGTGAGATACTCTTAAAGGGAAATCCTGTGTAAAGGGATGCAGACCCTGCACATATCCTCATAAGAGCCCTGCAGGTGCAGCAGCTGATTGATAATTATAAAATCACTCCCATACAGATGGGCACAGACAAACAAACAAATATTCCTTCAGAATAACAAAAAGTAGGAATATTCAACAAAGTTTGTTAAAATTACTTGCAATGTACATAGATCACCCAGAGGGAATGTTTTTTTTCTCAACAAAAGTGGAGTTACTATTTAAATTGGGTTAAGCATTAGGATAGTACAGTCAATGAAAACAAGCTTTGCACTAGGGGCAATATTACATGTTACAAAACAGGGACTCATGACTATCACAAAAGGTGAAGAGACATAAACGAAGATTGAGATTTATGCAGAGTCAACCAGAGCTCAGGGTGAAGATGCCAAATTGCATCCCTCCCCAGATGCAAGAATAACCCCAGCATTGGATTCATTGGATGCATTAGTAACCTCCAAAACAGGTTTCAGTGGAAGCATTAATATCCCCCAGCACAGGTGTCATTGCACACAATAGTAACCCCCAGCACAAGTGTTATGCATGCATTAACAACCCCCAGCATTGATGTCAGTGGACACAGTAAAACCCCCATCACAGGTGTAGTGTTGAGCAGAATATGCCATATTCGAATTCGCGATATATCTCGAATATATAGTCGAATATTCAAGACAAAGGTGGTCGCTAAATACCTAAATTGATATTAGTGAAGTCCACAAAATAAAATATTATATATGTGCGAAAAAACCTTTTCGCTATCGCGAATCAATCGTGAATCGCGAATTGCGAAGGGTTAAGTTCGAATCTGTAATGGCAAAGGTCCATTCTGCGAAGCCAATGATGTTGAATTTGCAATTTAAAATAATTGCGAATATTCAGGAAGATCAATGGAGCACTCTGATTGGCCGTTTCGTGATATATTACCAATCACGAAAATTGCGAATTGGCACGGAAGGAGCACTTGTAGATTTCAATATTCGTGTAGTCACAATACCGGAAAATTGCGAATATTCGAGAAATGCGGAAGGAGCACTTTCATAGTGTGATACCGTGGCTCAGAATATTCGTGATATATTACAATATCACAATAATTGCGAATATTCGGCAAATGCGGAAGGAGCACTCTGATTGGCTCAGAATATTCGGATATATTACACAGTACACATGTCCCTTACCAATAATTGACCCCTGAATATTCGAGAAATGCAGCCTTAAGAATGGTGTATTTGAACTTCACTTTACATTCGTCATGTTTTCCTCAGTGAGAAAAAACAAAATAATTTCGAAGACTTTTCATGCGGAGTGTAGACTGCATAAAAACAGGTCATAATCATTCGTGAAGGAAATTACAACAAAAACTGTGAGAAAGAGAAGTGCTGGTACCACCACCGAATAAACACACTGACCCTTGCCAGATAATAGGATCCACTCTGGATTTTTTCAATATAGGCAGCAAAAGCGGTAGGCGTGTCCGGCCAGGTGTTCCTCCTAATCAGCTACCTGTACTGCTGATCAGAATAGGAAAAGTGAGGGGTCTCTAGGATGTGATCTGTTCTAACAACATGAAAGAGAACAGGAAATGAACTAACAAGGCCTAAACTAAATATTTTTTTTTTTTTCGCTTCCATGCTGTGACTCATCAAGGATTGGTTTCTGATGTGTTATAAGGCGAGAGCAGTTTATCCACCCTTTTGCTGCCTATATTGATCCCAGAGTGGTAACGGGACATTGATCTTCCTGTATTTCGTTTGAAAAATTCAACATCATTGGCTTCACAGATGGACCTTTGACCATTACAGAGAACTTAACCCTTCTTTTTCACGATTGACTTATAAGGTTTTTCGCAGATAAAAAAATATTTTATTTTGTGGACTAAAAAACTAATAAGTCAATCGTGAAAAAGAAGGGTTAAGTTCTCTGTAATGGTCAAAGGTCCATCTGTGTCTTGATAACCTACTGTGCCATCACGAGGCATTGTCTCACATTTAGCGCGATTCCTCCCCTTTTTCCAGTCTGTTTTATGTTGTATAACATTTTTGAATCGCAGCTTTTTTATTTGTAGTATATAAGGTACGCGCAATTTTCTTTCCATTTACCACTTAATAATATACATTGGTGGTCAGTGGCATTTAAATTTAACCTTTCCCTTTCCCATGCCCATCAATGTGGGGGAGGGGTTATCTGCCATGACCACAAATGCAAAAAAGTCAGTGCTAGGTTAAAATGTTACTGCAATGGGGACCAATGCAAGGTGGGGGTGGGGGGTGGCAGGGGGTTAAAATTCACTGCCACTGACCACCAATGCAGGTGAAGGATGGGGAGCTATCATTCACTGCAACTGACCACCAATGTAGGGGGGGGGGTGTCAATGAAAATGAACTCTCAATCCCCCACCTGCATTGGTGGTCACTGGCAGTAATTTTAACCCTTCTCCCCCCACCTTCATTGGTGGTCGGTGGCAGTAAATGTTAACCCCCTCCCAAACTTGCATTGGTGGTCACAGCATTGTTAACCCCTTCCTCAAGTCGATCCTGCTCCAGTTCCATTCTCTTACTTCCTGTGCTGGTGTTGAACAGGCAACAGCATCGATACTAATCCATGCTGCCAAATACCACCAGCTAAGCTTACCTCAGCACATATTTGCCCCATCTGCTGATCTCACACCTCCCTCCAGGTGGGCGGGATCTCCAAAGCCAGCCTCATCCCCATCCCAGCCACACAGTAAAGAGGAGGTTCTGCCTCCAGGTTTTTTTTTAAGTCCTGCTCCAGAAGGAAACTGATTCCAGTCCAGCAACTGGAGGAAGGACAGAGCAGAATCCTCCCTCCAGAAGCCGTTGCATAACTGCACTGTGCTCTGTTCTGAATGACTGCATTGACTAAGTAGAGCGCTCATTGGCTGGCAGCACCCCCTCTCCACATAGCACCTGTGCGCCCAGGGCATGATAGCCTTCTGCCCACCCCTTGTCTCAGCCCTGGATTTATGCACCCAACTATTCCAAATAGAATAGAAGATCAAGAGTTGCTTTTTGGCATAGGCCTGCATATGGGATGTGCCGATTGTGCCTGAGCACACACTAATCAAACCATGTGCATACCTTCTAACTTACCCAGATTGAGTAGGACCATCCCGACATTTGATTGAATCCTGGTGTCCCATCAATCATGGCTGAATACCAGAGCCCAGTGCCTAGAGAGAAGAACTACTGTTCAATTTCCCCTCTCTGTGTCTCCCCTGCAGCTACTAAGAAACACTATATTCTGTGGAGGGGCAGGTAGTTAAGGCTGACACAGGAGGTAAAAAGGCAGGACTATGATTTACTGTGGACTGCTTTATATAGGGGGGTGTGGTGGGTGGTAGAGATGTCCTGGTGGCTCGCCCGGTGGTCGTTTTTTCTGGCAAACTTTGCTCATTTGCAGTTCGCTGAAAAGCTTCAGTGTTTTATTAGGGACCCCTGTATATAAAGCATAAAGGGCAAGGACTAGTACTGGGTGGCAACCTACTTAGACCCCCGGTACAAACAAAAAATGGCGGAAATGTTACCACCATCACAGAGGGATATCAGAATGCAGCACTTCCAGGACTTGCTTTGAGAAATGCTGCATTCTGCTTTTGCATGCGCTGGCAGAGGATTTTCCACTCACAGAGAAACAGTTACGGGTACCAATCCAACAGCACCTGCAAGAAGAGGGCGGTTTGAAGATGTGTTGGTCATTAATGAAATGAGATCATTCTTTCAGCCGACCTAACGACAGCTGTCCTCCGGATCCAGCATCAGGGAACGCCTAGACCGACAGGTGTCCGACTACATCGGGTTAACGGCCGATGTGGATGCACTGAGAAGTGATGAACCCCTGGACTACTGGGTGGGCAGGCTTGACCTCTGGCCAGAGCTTGCACAATTTGCAATGGAACTGTTGGCTTGCTCCTCGTCCAGTGTCATGTCCGAAAGGACGTTCAGAGCAGCAGGGGGGGTCGTGACCGATAAGCGCACTCGTCTAGCCCACGACAGTGTTGACTACCTCACATTTCTAAAAATGAATAAGGCATGGATCCCGGAGAAATTCAGCACATGTGACCTCATGACAGGCCAGAAATATCCGCCACCACCTATAACAATTCATGCCTAATTTTTGGGGCCTGCACTTATTTATCCTGTGAATGCCTAATGTACCTCCAGCCACAGAATACAAAGTTGTTTGCTGTCGCGTCCTTTTCTTCCCATAAATAGAGCTTTCTTTTGGTATTTGATCGCCTCTGTGATTTTTATTTTTTGCGCTATATACAAAAATAAAGCGTCATTTTTGAAAAAAAATCTATATTTTTTACTTTTTGTTATAAGAAAAATCAAATAAACTAAATTTTAGTCAATCATTTAGGCCAACATTTATTTTAGCCATATGTCTTTAGTAAAAAAAAATTAGCTACCTAGCGGGAACAGCGACACTAATACAGCGATCAGAAAAATGATCGCTTAGTGACGCTGGCAATAGGGAGTGAAAGGGTTAACTAGGGTGGTGATCAAGGGGTTAAAACTTTATTAGGGGGGGTACGGGGGCTACCCTGAACCTAACACTAACTGACTGTCACACTGCCTGTCACAGTGACACTAAATACAGTAATCATACGTGTATGATTACTGCATTGAGTGACACTGTGACAGGGGGAGGTCGCAAGGGGTTAATGTGACTATGTGTAGTGTGTGTCAGTGTAGTGTTAGTGCAGACTTACTGTGCGATGTGATCTCTCCTCAGCTGTGGTTGAAAAAAACGCTGAAGGAGGAGGAAGTGACAGGGCGGGGGGGGCGCGCGGATTGGCTGAGAGCGATCCGGAGGGGGCGGACAAAAACAAATAGCCACCCCCTCATCCCGGATCGCTCGGCCAGCTACAGGGACCGCCGTATGTACGGGGGGGGGTCCAATCGGACCCCCGAACACCCTCAAGGCACCAACGTATATATACGTTGATGTGCCTGTCAGTGCCATTCTGCCGACGTAAATGTACATGCGGCGGTCCTTAACTAGTTAATACTTCTGGTAGGTCAGTGTCCATGTTGTGGGACTATTTGTGCACAGCTAGTAAGTATTTTGTGGCTGCAAATTTGACCTTCATGTTTTTAATGTTCGTCTGCCAAATAAAGTCAATGGGGCCCGCCGCAAACTTGTTGTTCGCGAACATTTGAGGAAGTTTGCGGTTAGCGTTCGTGAACCGCCCCATCAGATGTTCGTCCATCACTAGTAGGTTGTAAAGGGCTGTGTCGTAGTGGGGGCACTAACACTTGTCAACATGCTGACTCAGAGTTCCATCCAGGCATTTATCTTGGGAAGCCTTGATTTCTAATCACTATATGAACAGGAAGTGCTTTTGGGTGCAGACTGTATAAAAAGTTTAATCAAATAGAAAGGTTTATAAAAACACTCACATTTAAGTGGTAAGTTTGTGCATGATAAGGTCCCAAAGCAACCAGTGTCATCAGTGCTATCTGTCTCTATGGAGCCGATGAATGTGCTGTCTCTGCAGTCGTCTCTGTAGCCACTAGATGGTATACAGCTGGCAGCAGTGGATGGACATCAGAGCGAGGCTAGAGGAGCAGACTGTAATCCAGACGAGGAGAGATGATGTCACTGGAATGCGTGACGTTTCTCGAACTGGCGTGCCGTGAATGACGTGACGGCCACGCTCATTATTCAGTGATGTCATAACAATGATGTCCATTAATTTGCTTCCGGCTGTATTTTTAAATCACAATTAGCGTGTGTGTATAAATAGTCAATGAGTTTGTTAGCTCTCACATGGATGCACTAAGCAGGCTAGACACTGAGCCATGAGGATGTAGAAAAAAACAGTCAAAAGACCTACGTAACAAGGTAATGAAACTTTACAAAGATGGAAAAGGATATAAAAAGATATCTAAAGCCTTAAATATGCCAGTCAGTACTGTTTGATCACTTATTAAGAAGTGGAAAATTAGGGGTCCTTTTGATACCAAGCCAAGGTCAGGTAGGCCAAGATAGATTCTCAGTTAGTGTCCCAACTGTCCGCTGCAATATTGCAGCCCTGCTATAAATCACTAATTGCCACCATTACTAGTAAAAAAATTTAAAAAATAAATATATAAAAATATCCTATAGTTTGTAGACGCTATGAGCCAGATTCACAGAGTGATTACACCGGCGTAACATGAGATGCGCGGCGTAAGCCTAAATTTGCGCATGCGTTTCGATACTCCGCATCCCCAAAACGAGATACGCAAGAAATCTACTTTTTTTTGTCCAGCGTAATTTCGATAGACAGGCGCATCCGTCCGCGCAAAACTGCGCTAGACACACCATTGATTTGCTATTTAAATATGCTAATGAGGGAGTTACGGGGATCCACAAAAGAACGTTGGTGCAGGCTATGCGACGTGAGCAACAGCTGCACGGCCTGTCTAAAATTAGACCATATAAAAGGTGGTATAAAATTAGACAATTCGTCTACATGTCAGAGAAAGCAACACTGTTAGTGAGGAGCTGAGCAGTCACACGTGTTGCACAACAATCTGTATGCCAACATGCCAGTGGCATCCATGCTCATAGCTATACTACTGACTTTAGATGAGCAAAGAAGGAGGAGGGCACTGAGGAGGGCACGGGAGAGGATTTTTTTGTTTTTTTACAAAAAAAAATTCTTTGCTTTAAGAAACATTTTTACAAAAAATATACATACATATATACATCAATACATAACATACATACAAATTACAAACACGGTCGCACTATCTTTCAATAGCCCTTTAAAACCTTGATGGATATAATAATCTAATCTGATACAAGCCCCTCACTCTTTACTTGATATATCACACACGCATAGACATCTTTGGCATGAGAGATTCTGAGGTGTCTCGCATCTTCAGATTCACCCCTCATGCCATCATGGAATTAACCACAACCCTGCAGGAGCCCAACACCAGCCCAACACATGACACCACCCATGACACCCATGACAGCTCCATATACAATCATAGCCCCATCCCCACAGATTTCGAACAGAACATGTATGGGGACAGCTGGCTGGTTGGTGAGTGACATGGGTGGCAGGCATGACTGTCCCCCCCATGATGCTGAAATCACAAGGGGCACATGCACTACCAACATCCTCCTGTCTTATCCCTTCAGGGTGACTCTGCATATGCACTGGGACCCCATCTCATGACTCCTATACGGAACCCCCCTAACCAAGGCTACCCCGTCTTCTGAGGGAAGAGTAGCCAGGAGCCAGCTCACATTAGGCATCTTTGCACGTTAAACACACACATTAATCATGGCACAATGAGAATGCATGCATGCATACCACTGTGGTCCCTAGCACAGACACATCACATCCTCATCACATTGGATTGGCACAAGCCCACCATGCAGGACTTGTGAGCTGCAACACCATGCCACAGCTCCAATTATGTCACTGTACATTCATACACCATTCACACGGACCTGGGGATCACTTCTCCACCACAAATGAGGGTGACACCCCTTTTCCGGCAGGAATGTCACCCCCACATTCCCAAATCATACACAAACAGAACCAAAAAAAATAAAAAATTGACCAGCAAAAATAAAAAATGCCCAGCAAAAATATAATTAAAAAAAAATAACAACAAAGAAAACACATAAAAGACAAAAATCACTCTGCAAAACAGTCCCCAAATATCTCAAAGACACGTCACAAACAAACAAACAAACAAACAAACAAACAAACGCTAATAAACAACAGAACAAAAGCACCTTGCTGTATAGGGAAGTGCGTTTGTCTCTGTCTATTTATGCTGTTTGCGTAGTTCAGTAATTTGCCCTAGTCCACTTCCAATTTCACTGATTGCGCCGTTCCCGAGTTGTGAGCATGCGCACAGAGGTGCTGACCATGGTCTGCTTCAAGCGCGCATGCGCGAGCCGGCCGGCCCTTCATTTGCATGGGGTCACGGCTCATTTCAATGTAACACGCCACGTCCTTCCCAATTTGTATTACTCCGCCTTGCGCCTCTGAAATAACGTTGCGCAGGCGCAAATTTCTGCGTAAAAACCGACGAGAATAGGGTGATTGCGCCGCTAACGTAAAGGCGGTGCGCTACGCCGGTCCAATAATGCGCAGATGTACGTGAATCTGGCCCTATAACTTTTGAACACATCAATCAATATACGCTCATTGGGATTTATTTTACAAAAATATGTAGCAGCATACATATTGGCCTAAATTGACGAAGAAATTCGATTTTTTTTATTTGATATGTTTTATAGCAAAATGTAAAAAATATGTTTTTTTTTGTTTTCAAAATTGTCGGCCTTTTTTTATTTATAGCACAAAAAATAACTGTGGGTGATCAAATACCACCAAAAGAAAGCTCTATTTGTGGGAAGAAAAAGGACATACATTTTCTTTAGGTACTTTATCACATAAAAAATAATTCAGTGCCGTATCTTAAAAAATGACCTGGTCATTAATGAGGGTAAATCTACAGTGCCCTGTAAGAGTGTCCTATGAGAAAGCGTGCACTGTGTATACAAGTAATAATTTCTCTGCTGTATTACCATACCCAAAATTACAGTGGTAGTGAGTAAAATCTCAAACACTTATATAGCACTGCATAGGTGTTTGAGATTTTACTCACTACCACTGTAATTTAGCAGAGAAATGATTACTTATTATATATTTTTGTATATCTGTATTTATTTAGTTCTAATTGTGCGGAGTAGGGGTATTTTTATTCCTAGCTAGATTCACGTACCTCGGCACATCTTTCTGCCGGCGTAGCGTATCTTCTTTACGCTACACCGGCGCAACGTTGAGAGGCAAGCATGGTATTCACAGAGCAAATGCTCTCAACGTTGCGCCGGCGTAGCGTATAGTTGTTGGCGTAAGCTGACGTAAGTCAAAGTAGGTGGAAGTGGGCTGGAAGTGGGCATCTAACATTTAAATGAAGCGTGACCCCATGCAAATGATGGACTGAGCTTCAAAAAACAAACTGCACATGCGTCGTATCTTGGATGCATCACAGTGTGCATGCTCACAGTCACGTCTAAATAACTGGCTAAGATACGTCACAACACTGCCTACGACGTGAACGTAACCTACGCACAGCCCTATTCACGTACTACGTAAACGACGCAAAAATCGACGGTGTTTGTTCCCTGGTTACCTTTGCATTGGTTGCGCCTCCTATATGAGGAATAACTTTACTCCGGACGTAACCCTTACGCAAATCGCTTAAAACATGCGCCGGGCGCAAATACATTTGTGAATCGGCGTATCTTACTCATTTGCATATTTAAAATGAGAACGCCAGATGCATCCAGCGTAACTATGCGCCCACGATACGCCGGCGTAGGCAAGTTACGTCGGGCAGCTGAAGCCTTATTTTTCTACGTATCTAGCTTTGGGAATCGGCGCAAAGATACGACTGTGCACATTTGTACTTACGATGGTGTATCTCAAGAATCCGGGCCATAATGTATTGCAGCGTTCGTTTTTCAAAGGCAAGAAACAATATCATACCCCCAGTCAGACACAAGATGGCAGTGCAGCAGCTTGAGCCTGAGCCTTGTACTTCAAATGAGTTGTGGTCTGGAGCAGGCAATGTCAATGGCAAAATAATTTGTTGCAATTATATTTAATGTAACAGTCAAATACAATATACAATACCTCCCACTTGCTTTTTCAGCTCGAGTAAAGGACACAGACGTCTCCTTTGCACAGTGATCACTCTAAGACATGAATAACAGACATCCTGGCTCTTCTGTGCTGAGAGCGAGAAGAACAAATGATTGCAATTTGTTTGCCCTTCATGCTTATTTTAACCAGTTTTAAGTAAAGCAGAACACCAGGTGAAACACAAAATTCAGCAATTAAAATGTAAATGCAAAGCCATTGATCGCTTTATTATTTTATTGCATCATTATAATTATAATTATAATCAGGGTCACATAATTCCCAACATTTTGAGATGGAAATGAGGAACACCTACTAGAAAACGTATTCAGGCACTACTACTCCTTTATATTGGCTCTTAAAATTTCCAAATGCAGCAATTTAGAATTTGGATGAAAAGTTTAGCACTGGGAAGCACTTTTTAGAAGATAAAAGGTGCATTTTATATACAACTCTATAGATCAGACCAAAATGAGGGACAAATGTGGAGGGAAAAGGGACAGAGGGACATTGTTTCAGATCAGGAACAGTCCTTTGAAATCAGGGACAGTTGGGAGTCATGCAGTTGAATGAGTGGATCTTTCAGTGAATGTGCTGCTGCAGTTTATAAACAAGCAAAAAGAGATTCCCAACATGGACAATTTAAGATTTTGTTTAATAACTTCAGCCCTGGAAGAATTTACCCCCTTCCTGACCAGAGCACTTTTTGCGATTCGGCACTGCGTCACTTTAACTGACAATTGCACCCAAACAAAATTGATGTCCTTTTTTTTCCACACAAATAGAGCTCTATTTTTGTAGTATTTGATCACCTCTGCCGCAATTTTGAAAAAAAAATAAATATATTTTTTACTTTTTTTCTATAATAAATATCCCCCAAAAATATATAAAAAAACATTTTTTCCTCAGTTTAGGCCGATATGTATTCTTCCACACATTTTTGGTAAAAAAAATCGCAATAAGCATTTATTGATTGGTTTGCGCAAAAGTTATAGCATCTACAAAATAGGTGATAGATTTATAGCATTTTTTTTATATTTTTTTTTATTAGTAATGGTGGCGATCTGAGATTTTTATCATGACTGCGACATTATGGCGGACACATCAGACACTTTTGATGCTTTTTTGGGACCATTGTCATTTATACAGCGATCAGTGCTATAAAAATGCACTGATTGCTGTGTAAATGACACTGGCAGGGAAGGGGTTAACCAGTAGGGGGCAAGGAAGGGGTTAAGTGTGTCCTAGGGAGTTATTCTAACTGTGGGGGGATGGACTACCAGTGACATGACACTGATCACTGCTCCCGATGACAGGGAGCAGTAGATCACTGTCCTGTGACTAGGCAGAACAGGGAAATGCCTTGCTTACACAGGGATCCCCCTGTTCTGCAGCTCCGTGACACGATCGCGGGCACGCGGCGGACATCGAGTCCGCGGGACCCAGTGGTCACACTCACAGAGCTTGTGGCAGGGCACGTGCCCGCAATTAAACAATTTAAAGGGGACGTACAGGTACGTCCATATGCGCAGCCCTGCCATTCTGCTGACGTAAATAGCGGTCGGCGAGCAGTTAAAAAAACATTTTCCCAAAACGTTTTTAATGCTGCCCCCTACTCCTGCAAAAGATGTTGCTAAATGATGGCTTTTCACTGCACATATAATTCATCAGTACAAATCTGCTTCTTCAACCAGCAGGCTGGGGTGTGATTTTGACCAAGATGTGTAGAGAAGGTCAAAGCTCTGGATATGTTGTCTGGCAGAGGTGTCTGGTTCACGAACATGGCATTACGCCATAGAATTGCAAACCTATTCCGCTGCAGCGATACAATGTCCATGAGCTCCCACACAATTCCCTAGCATGCGTGGAGAAATGTATTCATTCCGTCATTAAAGGAACACTAAAGGTTTGTTTTTTATTAGATCAATTGATTGCTGTAAGCTAGAGCAATTAAATATCACTTACCTCATTTTTCCATTTAACCTCCAAAATACAGTAATCCAGGTTTGAAAATGCCATTTCCTGTCTCTCCTCTTCTTGCTTTCCACCAGCATCTGAGCTGTTTTGCATGGTGGAAAGCAGAATGTTCTCACCCCCTCCCTATATGACTACAGCCCTGCGTGAAGATGCTCTCTTATCCCTCACAGGCATGGAGGCCAAGCCTAATGGGAACTGTAGTTCCCATTAGGCCGTGATGTAGCAAGAATAAATGCGCACCGCAAACCAGGAAGTCAGTGAGAATAACGATTCAGGAGTGACGGAGGTGAATAAAACAGCTCGATTTCAACAAGTATCAAACTAGTTATAATGCAAAACATTACTTTTTACTTTATCAGCTACTGTCAGACTTTAATTTAAGAGAAAAATATTTTTGTCTTTACAACCCCTTTAAGGTATACCAAGAATGTTTTTAAAGAAAATATGCATTTAAGTTTATTGCAGAACACAACATGTCTCTTCTGTAATAAACAACCTGCCTGCTCACAATCTGTTTTGCTTTTCCACTTTAGTTGCACCTAAAGCTTCATGTCTGAAATTTGGCTAAATGCTGACTATAATTCTTAACCACTTAAGCCCCGGACCAATATGCTGCTAAATGCCCAAAGGTGATTTTTATAATTCGGCACTGCGTCGCTTTAACAGACAATTGCGCGGTCCCAGACAAAATTTGAGTCCTTTTCTTCCCACAAATAGAGCTTTCTTTTGATGGTGTTTGATTGTCTCTGCGATTTTTATTTGTTGCGATATAAACAGAAAAAGACCGAAAATTTTGAAAACAAATGATATTGTCTACTTTTTGTTATAAGAAAAATCAAATAAACAAAACTTTAGTCAAACATTTAAGCCAAAATGTATTCAGCCACATGTTTTTAGTAAAAAAAATCGCAATATAAAAAAAAAACTAGCTACCTACCGGCAACAGTGACACTAATACAGCGATCAGAAAACCGATCGCTTAGTGACACTGGCAATAGGGGGTGAAAGGGTTAACTAGGGCGGTGATCAAGGGGTTAAACCTTTATTGGGGGGGTAGGGGGCTACCCTGGACTAACTGCCTGTCACTAACAGCCTGTCACACTGACACTAAATGCAGTGATCAGTAAATATATGATCATTGCTATTAGTGACAATGTGATAGGGGGCTGGGGGGCTGGGGGGCTGGGGGGGGGGGGTGATCTAAGGAGTTAAATGTGCCTATGTGTACTATTGTCAGTGTAGTGTTGTGCAACTTACTTGTGGTGTCTTCTCTCCTATCGCCGGATTGAAAATACCGCCGAGAGGAGAGGTGACATCACTTCCTCTACCTGTGTTTACATTACACAGGCAGAGGGCGGGCAGAGGGGGGGGGGGGGGGGGGGGAGGGGTGGAGCGAATTCGGAACGAACAGCCGCCCCCTCATCCCGGATCGCTCCCAGAGGCTTACCGACCGCCACATGTAGCGGGGGGGTTCTGATCGGACCCCCGACCCCCTTGAAGGAAGGGACGTGCCTGCACGTCCATCTGCCTGTACGTGCCATTCTGTGGACGTATATTTACATGTGGCGGTCGTTAAGCAGTTAAACAAAGAATTTGGGACTTTGGGTGTGAGAGGTTTACCCAAAAAAGTCCTTTGTCAAACCACTTAATAATCTTTTGTTACCCCCAATTAAACTTTTAGGCTTCGTGCGCACAGGGCATTTTAAAAAGCCAGTGCTGCTGCCAGGAAAAAGTAGTGTTAAAAACGCTGCATTTTTAAATAGCATTTATGGGCATTTTTCTGCATTTTTGCCTAGAAATGCCAAACGCAGCTAAAAGCTTGTTACGGCACTTAGCAGCTTTTTTGGGTGTTTTTCGTTTTTAGAGGTTAAGAGCCTCTGCTCCTGGAAGCACAGGCTGTAGTTTTTTTTCTACTTCCCCTAAACGCTTATGCCTCCAAACGCCTCTGAACGTTTATGTTTGCATGGACACATAGGCTAACATGGAGGGACGATTACAAGCAGTTAAAGGGGTTGTAAAGTCTTGTTTAACCACTTGCCGACCGCGCTATAGCAAAAATACTGCTACAGCGCGGTCGAGCTACTGTGACACGCCGTCCCTGGGACGTCGTCCTTCACTTCCTCGATTGCGCGTCCCCTGGGACGCGCTCGCGGAAGTGTCCGTGCTCGCCGGCTCTAGAAGACCCGGCGCATCACGGATCACGGTAAATTGCCGCTGATAGCGGCCGTTTACCACGTGATCGCGCCGTCAAATGACGGCGCGATCACTTGTAAACAAACCGGCGTCATTTGATGACGCCGGTTCCTCCCTCTCCTCCCTCTCCTCTCTGTACCGTTCGGTACAGTGTGCGAGGAGAGGGGGGGGAGCGGGGTGTCAGCAGCAGCGCTGTGGCTGGATCTGTGACAAATGCAGTCACAGATCCAGCCATCCCTTAATCCATCCCAGCTCTGCAATACCCCAGTACCCTGCAATACCCCAGTACCCAGCAATACCCCAGTACCCAACAATACCCCAATACTCAACAATACCCCAATCCTCGGCAATACCCCAATACTCGGCAATACCCCAATACTCGGCAATACCCCAGTCGGCAATACCCCAATACTCGGCAATACCCCAATCGGCAATACCCCAATCGGCAATACCCAAATACTTAACAATACCCCAGTACTCGGCAATACCCAGTACAGCAATACCCCAATCAGCAATACCCCAATACTCGGCAATACCCCAGTACTCAGAATACCCCAGACTCGAAACCACAGTACTCGGCAATCCCTGCGCGATACTCTGAATACCCCGCGCGATACTCTGCAATACCCCGCGCGATACTCTCTGCAATACCCCGCACGATACTCTGCAATACCCGCGCGATTCCAATACCCCAATACTCTGAACGTTGCAATACCCCAATACTCTGATATACCGCCTATGGGGATTTTTAAGTAGCGAAGTTTGGCCCTTCCACGAGTGTGCATTTTGAAGTTGACATGGGGTATCTATTTACTCGGCGTAACTTCATCTTTCACAGTATGAAAAAAAATGGCTAAATTTACTGTTTTGTTTTGTTTTACACAAAACAGTTTTGTTTTTAAAAACTGTGCGAGCACTACTGTCGCTTTTTCAATTGAGAGACTAGACTATAGTCAAATTTCTGCTCTACACCCGTTTTTTCTCCAGTGGCGAAAATATGGAATTTACGCCATAGGAACTCTTCCAGTACATCCATTCCGATATACTGATTGACCTGAAGCAAGACCTACCAACAGCTTGGGCAAACTCAAAATAACAGTTTCCAATCCTTCCGACACCCATAGTCCCTAACTGAAAATCTGTCTAACAAAGTTGTATTTTATAGCTTGTGTCCTTCCCCTTAGTAGAAAATACTGCTTCCATCCTGAGGGTTTTCTATTTTGTTGTACTGTTCTCATTGTTTTCATGTGATTATTTTGTGTAAATGGTGCTCAGGTAAATGCCCCCCCCCGCCTTACCGCCCCCCCCCTTTTTTTTTTTTTTTTTCCTTTTCCGCTGCTGTTAATTGTTGTATGCTGCTTTGTTACAGTTTTTCGAGCTTCTTGGCTCTAACTCTCAATTTGTTTTGTTTTTTTACCCTTTGTATGGTAATAACAATAAACATTTAACTTAAAAAAAAAAAAAAACACGCGTTCAATAAATTTCAAAATACCGTCGAGATAAAAAAGTTTAACGGCCGCCATTGTATTCTTAGGGTTTTGCTAAAAAAGCATATATAATGTTTTGGGGTTCTATGTAATTTTCAAAAAATAATTTTTCCATGTAAAGAAATGTCAGAATTGGTCTGGGTGTTCAGAGCCTGTGGTGCTCCCTGCATGTTGGGGCCTCTGTATGTGGCCACGCTGTGTAAAAGTCTCACCATGGGGTATCCAACTCGGGAAATAGCTTTGTTTTGGGGTGTAATTTGTGGTAGCTATGCTGTGTGTGAGAAATAACCTTAATATGACAGAAACAAGTTTTTTTTTTTTTTTTACAGTTTTCAGTCGTTTTTCTTTTAAGCGCAAAAAAATAAAAAACCCAGGGTGACAAATACAAAAAGAAAGCTTTTTGTGTGAAAAAAAGGACAAATTTCAAATGGGTACAATGTTGTATGACTGAGTAATTGTCATTCAAATTGTGAGAACACCGAAAGCTGAAAATTGGTCTGGTTAGGAAGGGGGTTTAAGTGCCCAGTGGTCAAGTGGTTAAAATGCAGTTTGTCACTTCCCTCCACCAAGTAGACCTAAACCTTCCCTCATTACTGTGTGATCATACTTGTGGAGGGCCAGGCCTCTGACACACCTGAAAGTGTCGCATAGCAACATCATCAGTGATGGCAAACCTTGGCACCCCACATGTTTTGGAACTACATTTTCCATGATGCTCAACCACACTGCAGGGCCGTGGCAGCTGGTGCTCCAAATTTTTGGAAAGCAAACAAACTAAAAAATTCAGAAAAAAAGAATCAATAGCAGCCTCTCTGTGCCCATCAAATGCTGCCACTGTGCCCATCAAATGCTGCCACTGTGACAACCCTCTCTCCCCCCACCCCCCCCCCCTGCTCACCATCTGCCCGGTATTTACCCTGTCTCAGTGGGGCAGCCAGTGACGGCAGCGAGTGGTGTCCTCCATGCTCCCCCATGTCTGCCACGTCTTCTCCTTTCCTCTCCACAGTGCCTGCCATTCCAGCCCGAGCACCTGATTGGTGGAGAGGCGGTTCAGTGTTAGGAAAGCAAATATTAATTTGCTTTTCCAGCACACCTGGGTGAACTGCGAGCACCAAGCATGGCACTCGCAGGTCACCTTTTTGGTGACTATTGGAGCCTATGGCTCTAATCAGGTGCTTCAAAAACACCCAAAACAGTGTTTGGGTATTGGGTTGCATTAATGAGCAATTGTCATTGAAAGTCTGACAGCGCTGAAAGCTGAAAATTGGCCTGGGCAGGAAGGGTCCGTAACAAAGGGTACTGCAAAGGGATAAAAGGCCCTAGGATCAATGAAAAGGGCCCCAGCCTGGGGGTTCAGATGGGCCCTTCTTGGTTTGCTGCACTGGGGTAATGAAGGTGCGCAATTACTGTGTGACATAAAAAAAATGCAACACCCACCATTTTATTCTCTAGGGCCTCTGCCTGGTTCCCGACTGACTCACGCAGATATACTGCGGCAGAATGGCTTTCCTGGGTGAAAGCCCATACATATATGGTTTTGCCCAGGAGGTCCACCAAAGGGCGTGCGAGCGTCGCAGGAGGGACTAGCGCCCACTGGACAGCAGGGAACCTGTGTGCGTGCCCGGCATGCGAGAACACGTGCACGAGCACCAGCGCAGGGATTCGATTAACCACTTAAGGACTGCCTACTGCACATTTACGTCGGCAGAATGGCACGGCTGGGCACATCAACGTATATATACGTTGATTTTAGTACCCAGCCGTGAGTCGCGGGCGCGCGCCCGCGGGCGCGCGCCCGCGACCCGGTCCAAAGCTCCGGGACCGGGACCGCGGGATTCGCGGACCCGATCGCCGCTGCAGTGCGGCGATCCGTCCCTGGAGCGGAAGAAAGGGGAGAGCCGTGTGTACACACGGCTTCCCCGTGCTTCTCTGTGGCTGTAGCATCGATCGCGTCATCCCTGTAATAGGGGGACGCGATCGATGACGTCACACCTACAGCCACACCCCCCTACAGTAGTAAACAAAACACATAGGCACACATCCCCTACAGCGCCACCTGTGGTTAACTCCCAAACTGCAACTGTCATTTCCACAGTAAACAATGCAAATTTAAATGCATTTTTTGCTGTGAAAATGACAATTGTCCAAAAATGTGTCAAAATTGTCCGAAGTGTCCGCCATATTGTCGCAGTCACGAAAAAAATCGCTGATTGCCGCTATTAGTAGTAAAAAAAAAAAAAATTAATAAAAATGCAATAAAACTATCCCTTATTTTGTAAACGCTATAAATTTTGCGAAAACCAACCGGTAAACGCTTATTGCGATTTTTTTTTTACCAAAAATACGTAGAAGAATACGTATCGGCCTAAACTGAGAAAAAAAATGTTTTTTTATATATTTTTGGGGGATTTTTATTATAGCAAAAAGTAAAAAATATTGCATTTTTTTTAAAATTGTCGCTCTATTTTTGTTTATAGCGCAAAAAATAAAAACCGCAGAGGTGATCAAATAACACCAAAAGAAAGCTCTATTTGTGGGGAAAAAAGGACGCCAATTTTGTTTTGGAGCCACGTCGCACGACCGCGCAATTGTCAGTTAAAGCGACGCAGTGCCGAATCGCAAAAAGGGGCAAGGTCCTTTACCTGCATTTTGGTCCGGGTCTTAAGTGGTTAAACGTACAAATCCCTGTGCTGTCAGAGGAGAGAAGACAAAGTAGAAACAGCAATCTGTCATCTCTCCTAGTCACTCCCCACACAGTTGGAACACAGTGAGGGAACCCTACTCACATTACTGTCCTCAACCCCCCCCCCCCTCCTCCTCACATTACTATCCCCAACTCTCCCTCTCACATTACTGTCCTCAACTCCCCTCACCTCACATTACCGCCCTTGACCCCCTTCCCCTCACAATACCATCCTCATCTCCCCCCCCCGCTCACATTACTGTCCTCAACTCCCCCCCTCCCTCTCACATTACCGTCCTCAACCCCCCTCCCTCTCACATTACCGTCCTCAACCCCCCTCCCTCTCACATTACCGTCCTCAACTCCCCCTCCTTCTCACATTACTGTCCTCAACTCCCCTCCCCACACATTACCGTCCTTGACCCCCCTCACAATACCATCCTCATCTCCCCCCGCTCACATTACTGTCCTCAACTCCCCCCCTCCCTCTCACATTACCGTCCTCAACCCCCCTCCCTCTCACATTACGGTCCTCAACTCCCCCCTCCCCCTCACATTACTGTCCTCAACTCCCCTCCCCTCACATTACCATCCTTGACCCCCCCCCCCTCACATTACCATCCTCATCTCCCCCCTCCCGCTCACATTACTGTCCTCAACTCCCCCCTCCCTCTCACATTACCGTCCTCAACTCCCCCCTCCTTCTTACATTACTGTCCTCAACTCCCCCCCTCACATTACTGTCCTCAACCCCCCCCTCCCCCTCACATTACTATCCTTAACTCTCCCTCTCACATTACTGTCCTCAACTCCCCCCTCCCTCTCACATTACCGTCCTCAACCCCCCCTCCCGCTCACATTACTGTCCTCAACTCCCCCCTCCCCCTCACATTACTGTCCTCAACTCCCCTCCCCTCACATTACCATCCTTGACCCCCCCCCTTACATTACCATCCTCATCTCCCCCCTCCCGCTCACATTACTGTCCTCAACTCCCCCCTCCCTCTCACATTACCGTCCTCAACTCCCCCTCTTTCTTACATTACTGTCCTCAACTCCCCCCTCACATTACTGTCCTCAACCCCCCCTCCCCCTCACATTACTTTTCTCAACTCTCCCTCTCACATTACTGTCCTCAACTCCCCCCTCCCTCTCACATTACCGTCCTCATCCCCCCCTCCCGCTCACATTACTGTCCTCAACCCCCCCCCACATTATTATTATTATACAGGATTTATATAGCGCTAACAGTTAACGCAGCGTTTTACAATATAAAAGGGAGACAATACAATTACAATACAAGAGGATTAAGAGGGCCCTGCTCAGAGGAGCTTACAATCTAACAAAATTACTCTCCTCAACCCCCCCCCCCCTCACATTACTCTCCTTAACTCCCTCTCCCTCACATTACTCTCCTTAACTCCCCCTTCACATTACTCTTCTCAACCCCCCCCCCGTTGCATTACTCTACTCAACCCCCCTCACATTACTCTCCTCAACCCCCCCTGACATTACTGTCCTCAACTCCCCCCACCTCACAGTACTCTCTTCAACCCCCTCACATTACTCTCTTCAACCCCCCTCACATTACTCTCCTCAACCCCCCCCTCACATTACTCTCCTCAACTCCCCCCTCTCGCATTACTCTCCTCAACTACCCCTCTCACATTACTCTCCTTAACCCCCCACATTACTTTCCTAAACCCCTCCCCCCTCATATTACTCTCCTCAACCCCCCCTCACATTACTGTCCTCAACCCCCCTCACATTACTGTCCTCAACTCCCCTCACATTACTGTCCTCAACCCCCCTCACATTACTGTCCTCAACCCCCCTCACATTACTCTCCTCAACTCCCCCTCACATTACTGTTCTCAACCTCCTCCCATCACATTATTATTATACAGGATTTATATAGCACCAACAGGTTACGCAGCGCTTTACAATATAAAAGGTAGACAATACAATTATAATACAATAAAATTCAAGAGGATTAGGAGGGCCCTGCTCAGAAGAGCTTACAATCTAATAACAATACTGTCCTCAACTCCCCCCTCACATTACTGTCCTCAAACCTCCCCTCACATTACTGTCCTCAACCCCCCCCCCCCACATTACTCTCCACAAACCCCCCCTCACATTTCTGTCCTCAACTTCCCCCCCTCACATTGCTGTCCTCAACTCCCCCCTCATATTACTAACCCCCCCCCACCCGTAGTGAATGAACTGGCAACAGACTGGATTGTAGCCGACTGGACTGTAGCAGACTAATTCAGAGAGTCTGCAAGAAGGAATGAGCCCGAAGACGAAGGTCACCAGACTGCCATACCTTGTGTCATCATGGTTAGGAAGGTGGGACAAAGTGGCTAAGGAAGCTAATCAACAAGACTGATTGTTCACATTTTGTGAAGTTTGCTGAACACCAGAAATAAAAACATGCCAACATCAACAGCATAATGGAAAATCTTCATCGTTGGTTCACCTCTCTGATAATGATGCAATATGTCCACAATTGGAAGAAATACATGTTTCTTGTCTAACTTGATATGGAAGCCATCACCACCATTTTTTATACAAAGGACTTCTCTTTTCAGTTGCCTGAATTCCTTGTGTGTGTCCACTATGACCCCTTTCTTCAGCAGCTTCTTTGCAGAGTATTTAATCGAGTGTTCTACACAATGGATCTTCTAGATCACTCCATCAGCATCTGTCTTTCGGCAGAGCAAGATGTTGATGCAGCTTTTCCTATAGCTCTTGTACAGGTCTATGCTGTCCTGCAGACATTTTGAGCGACAACAGAGTTCAGCTAATGCTTGCTCGATGTTTGTAAGCTCAACATTTCTTTTCTGACGCAGGTCATGTCTCCCTTTTATTTCTTGAGAAATTAGGTTGAGAATTTCTTGGTGGCTTCTTTCCTCTGTGAATAAACTGACTTTTTGTAAAGTCCGCAGGTTTGCAAGGATCTTTTGTTTTCCATATTCCAGGGCTTCTGTTGAAGAATTTTTCATGTTATCTTGAAAGTTGGTACCGATGGAAGTTGTGTCTCCCATTACGTGATCCTTTTTCTGTGCTGGTGAAGCAGGGCTCAGAACCTTTTGGAGAGTTTCTCCGGGCACCCAAGGAATTACATTCAGGACTAGTTTTTGGGTGGAAAATTTCAGGTTCTCCATTTCACTATCAAAATCTCCCAGTGGAGAAACTTTGCTGTGTAAACGTATCCAGATTCTAGTTACCTTATTTGCTTCATCATAGACGGCTCTATCAGTATCCAGAAGATCCATTAGGTGAGGGACTGGTCCAAGACCCTTAAACATTTGGTAAGCAATGTCCATTGGTGGCAAATGTCCATGGTCGCCAAATACAACATTCTCATATTTAGAAAGTAGAGAATGTGTGTAAAATATGTCCCCCATGAGCATGTTTATCTGAGGAATCTCTAGAGCATCAGAGAACTTGCTCAAGTGGAATTTGTCCTCTGGTTTTTAAACATTCAGAACATCCCTAAAGAATTTCCTGAACCCTGGAGCGGTCCTGACAATATAGTCATAGGTTCCGGGTGCATACACTTTTTTTGACAGCGAAGGATTGTATGGCCAGGCTGACGATGACAGCCAAAAGCTTGAGGTTCTCCTTCTGGATTGAACCCTCATTTATTTTTGGTTCACTGAGGCCAAATAAATTTGGTTTCTCTATAGCTGGCCTGAGGTACTCTGAGAAGAAAAAGCCAACCGTCCTCAAAACTAAATCTTTACCCACCTCTGGAAACTTTTCCAGCAAAGATTGTTGTAGGACTTTTGTTAGATACTTCAGTCCATAAGGAATTCTGTCCACAGATGAGAATATGGACTCTACGATTTCATTTGTCATGTCATATAAATCAAGGTTTTCATCACCAGCGGATATTCCGTGCACTCCTTCCATTCCTTTGACTAGAATGAAATGCTTGGCTGCCAGCTTGTCTGGATTGGGGGTCAGTGCATATGTGATTTTTAATATCTTCAGAAATGCTGGTGTCAGCGCCTTCACTAGGTCACTGTACTTTGATTTCTGTAAGTAAAACTGTAGGATTACCTTTAGAACCTTTGATTTACCCCTCAATATGTCCTCAATGGTATAAATTTGTCTTTCCACTTCCTGACGAAGAGCAAATTCCATTAACTTCACGAAATAATACTCCTCCCATGGACTGTCAATGTGATTATAGAGCTTGAAAAGCAGTTTGTTCGTAATTGTTCTAATATCCTGATTGTTTGACATCTGGTCAATGAGTCTAGCCAGGTAAACTGGATTGGTCTGGAGATGATAAAATAGCTGTCCATACGATTCCAGCCTCTCTTTGTTCTTGATGGCCTCCTGAGCCTCCTGTCTCTGCTCGGTTATTAATATCTTTTTCTTTTGTTTTTTACAGCATTTCAGCTTTTTGATTTGGGACCCAAGGTCCTTTAGAGCCATTTTGCCCTTTACTAAAGCTGCAATGTCTTTCTCTATGGTGTGCAGCTCCTCTTTCTGTTGATGGAAGGCTCTACATTTAGAAGTGAAGTCATGCTTCAACGCATTTAGCCGATGTTGCTGATCAATGCTCTGGAGGTCAAAGGGGTCCAGGAATCTCGAGAAATATCTGATGGTACTCAGAGGTGGATTTTCCTCTGTCATTAATCGCTCATGAAGTTTTCCATCTTCCCGGTTTCGATGCCTTTGGGAATTCACTTTTTCAGGTCTCTGTCAGACCGCCCCCTGATGATGGAGACAGAGAGGTGACAGCACCGGAAGGCACCGGTACCGGAAACAGGAAGCTGGGTCAAGGTGAGGATCAAGGAAGGTACCGGATCTGCAGACAGGCCGGGGAGACAGTTCGTGGCACCAAGCAGGGACAGCGGTTCAAACAGGCGAAACTAGTTCAAGGTCCTGGTTGCGGATCACGGGTCAAGAGATCAAGGAAAGTCCAGAAATGCAAGCCGGGGTCAAGGATCGGAGAGGTCAGCGGGAGTCCAAGTATACAAGCCGAGATCAAAGGTTTGGAGAGGTTAGCAGAGTCCAGGAATGCAAGCCGGGGTCAAAGGTTGGAGAGGTCAGCAGAGTCCAAGGGCAGGCCGAGATCAGGATTCAAACAGGTAAGCCAGAAGGTCTTCAGGTCAAACAGGTTCACAGCAACGAGACACATACAGGAGCTGATGACAAACCAGCAACCTGCCATGTGTCAGAGGCCGGTTTAAATAGGGTGGTGAGCCCTGTGATTGGCTCCGACGGAATCACGTGAGTTCGCGCCGTACGCGCGCTCCCGCACACGTCGCGCCGCCGGACCATGCCCGCGTACGTGCGCGCGCACGCGCCGAATAGAGACGTGCGATCGCGTCGTTCTACTACGCATGTGCGCGCGATCAAAGTCCGCAGAATTGGTGCCCTGACAGTGCCCCCCCCCAAGGGGCGAACTCCGGACGCCCAAACTGGCCATTAGTTCTGGATGTTCTCGATGAAAGGTCCGGATCAATCGAGGGGCATGAATGTTCCTGGAAGGTTCCCAAGAATTGTCCTCCGGAGGATAGCCCTTCCATTTAATGAGGTATTGGAGTTGTCTCCCTCTCTTCCTGCAATTCAGAATAGTCTCCACTTCAAATTCTCTTTCCCCTTCAACCTCTACTGGCGGAGGTGGAGGTTCCTCCCTGCCTGGAAAAGGATCCGGAACCAGAGGTTTGAGCAGGGAAGCATGAAATACCGGATGGATTCTATAAGATTCGGGTAGCGTCAGTTCGAAGGCCACAGAGTTGATCCTGCGTTTAATTTTGAATGGGCCAATAAATCTTGGGCCCAATTTTTGTGAGAAAATAGGTATTTTAAGATGTGAAGCGGATAGCCAAACCTCCTCGCCGACCTGGAATGTAGGACAGTCCTTCCTTCCTCTGTCGAAGAATTTTTTATAGTCCTCCTGAGCTTGTCGCATTACTTTTTGTAGTAACTGGAAGTTCTGTTTAATGGCAGTTACACGTTCCTGGACGGCCGGAACAGGTGTATCAGGAATGAGGTCTGGCAGGAAGGAGGGATGGAAACCACAGTTGGCCCAGAATGGGGTTTGGTTGGTAGTAGCATGAATCGAATTATTATATGCAAATTCAGCAGAAGCTAGTAGGGATCGCCAATCATCCTGGGAGGCTGAGCAAAAACAGCGGAGGTACTGCTCTAAAGTCTGATTGGTTCTCTCGGTTTGGCCGTTGCTCCGAGGATGGTAGGCCGAGAACAGGCAGACTTTCACTTCCAGGGACTTACAGAGTTCCCTCCAAAACTTAGACGTAAATTGTGTACCCCTATCGGATACGACGCTCTTAGGGACCCCGTGAAGTCTGATGATTTCATTAAAGAATATCTTTGCTGTGTCAGAGGCTGAGGGTGTGCCGATCATGGGCAGGAAATGCGCCATCTTGGACAAGCGGTCGACCACGACTAAGATCGTGGTGAACCCCTCAGAAGGTGGCAGGTCCACGATAAAGTCCATTGATATGTCTGCCCAAGGACGCTCTGGGATGGGTAATGGCTTGAGTAGGCCCCATGTCTTAGTATTGGATCCCTTGTTGCGCTGGCAACAAGTGCAGGAGGCCACATAGGTCTTACAGTCCCGTTTCCAATTAGGCCACCAAAAGGACCGAGAGATTAATTCAGAGGTCTTGCGAGTCCCAAAATGTCCTGCAAGCTTACGGTCGTGGAAGGTGCTAAGAAGTAACTGTCTTACCTCCCTTGGCACAAAGATCTTGTCTCGGGACCACCATAAGTCCTCTCGTTTAACCAGGGACGAGACTTCTGGGTCGGAGCATTGGTGTGATGCCTCTTTAAGAGAACTGAGAAGGTCTGACTGAGAAATCAAAAAAAAATTTGAGGTTTTAGAATAGTACTGGGTTCTGATGAGTTGGGAGTTTCGGGAAACATCCTTGAAAGGGCATCTGCTTTACCGTTCTTTGATCCGGGTCTATACGTAATGTGGAAGTTGAAGCGAGTGAAGAAGAGTGCCCAGCGGGCCTGTCTGGGTCGAAGACGCTTCGCGGAACGTAAGTACTCCAGATTCCTGTGGTCTGTGAAAATTAGGATGGGGTGGCTTGCTCCCTCCAGCAGGTACCTCCATTCTTCTAACGCGAATTTGATGGCGAGCAGCTCCCTATCGCCCACGTCATAGTTCTTTTCAGACGAAGAAAGTTTCCGGGAGGCATAGGCAACAGGGTGCAGAAGAGATTTGGGTCCCTGCCTCTGGAATAGGACAGCGCCTGTAGCGGACTCGGAGGCATCAACTTCTAAGATGAACGGTAGTGCAGGATCAGGGTGGTGTAGGACAGGGGCCGAGGAAAATACTGTCTTTAGTTTGGAAAAAGCCTCCTGGGCTTCCTGGGACCATTGAAAACGGTTTCCTTGCCTTGTGAGCTGGGTGATGGGAGACACGATGGCGGAGAACCCGACGATGAATCTTCTGTAGAAGTTGGCGAAGCCAATGAAGCGTTGAACGCCTTTTTTATCTGTCGGGGCTGGCCAATCTTGAATGGCTTTGACCTTCTGGGGGTCCATGGCAATCCCACTTGTGGATATTATGAAACCCAAGAACTGTACTGAGTGTCTCTCAAATTCACACTTCTCTGCTTTGAGGTATAACCGGTGCTTTCTGAGGATCGTGAGGACCTGTTTGACGTGGTCCCGGTGAAGTTCCAACGTGGCCGAGAAGATGAGGATGTCATCTAAGTATACGACAATAAAGTCGTCCAGGTGTTGGCGAAATATATCATTGACCAGATGTTGAAAAGTGGCCGGGGCGTTGCAGAGCCCGAAGGGCATGACTAAGTATTCGAAATGTCCGAATCTAGACCTAAACGCCGTCTTCCACTCGTCCCCTTCCCTGATCCGGACTAGATTGTAGGCGCCCCGAAGGTCGAGCTTGGAGAAAATTTGTGCTGAGCGAAAACGTTGAAATAACTCCGAGATGAGTGGTAATGGGTACCTATTCTTAATGGTGATCTTGTTTAGCTCTCTGTAGTCGATGCAGGGTCTAAGGGAGCCGTCCTTCTTTTCGACAAAAAAGATCCCGGCCCCTGCGGGAGAGGAGGAAGGCCGAATGAACTTCTTCTCTAAGTTCTCGTTGATGTAGGTTTTGAGAGCTGTTAACTCGGTCTCGGAGAGAGGGAAGACTCGGCCAAAAGGGATCTTGGCGCCCGGCAGGAGATCGATGGGGCAGTCGTAAGCTCGATGTGGGGGCAGACAATCGGCCTGTTGTTTATCGAAAACGTCTTTGAATTCCAGATAGACCGGAGGGACGTGTAGAAGACTTTCTGGTGGTTTTAGAATGGTAGCGCAGGAGACCGGAGGAGGTGGAAGGCAGTGCTGGGAGCAGTATGAGGAGGTAAGGTTTATCTCTTTCGTGAGCCAATTGATACAGGGTTGGTGAAGCTGCAGCCATGGAAGACCCAGGATAATGGGATACATAGGGGATGAGATGAGGTCCAATCGTAGGTGCTCTTGGTGACCTGAATCCGTGGTAGCAAGCAGAGGGAGAGTTTCCTGGGTGACCAGACCAGAGCAAGGACGGGAACCGTCAGCCAAGAGGATCTGAAGATGAACGTCTTTAGTACGGCAGGGGACATGCAACTTCCGGGCCGTAGTAGAGTCCAAGAAGCTGCTGCAGGCTCCAGAATCAACGATTGCCGGCAGGCGGGTCTCCCCGTCCGGAAGCTGAAGGGAAAGAAAAAGCACGATGTAAGTCTGTGGTGATTGGGAGGTATGGTAACTAAACACCGGTGAAAGTTTAGACTTACTAGGCCTGACAGGGCAGTTGAGGAGGAAGTGGTTACCCGCGCCACAGTAGAGGCAAAGATTCTCCCGTCGCCTGCGCAGTCGTTCCTCTGGTGTGAGTGGTGCTCGAACTATGCCGAGCTGCAAAGGCTCTGGATCCGGTAATGAGGGACTGGATGAAGCAGGTGGAGGAATGGGTACTGAAGGCTGTCTTGGTGGAGCCCAACTGGGACGGGTGGTCTGGAACCGCTCAGAACGCCGCTCCCGCAGGCGTCGGTCCAGTTTGGTGGCAGCTTGGATCAGGCCTTCCAGTGAAGCGGGGGTTTCAGAGCGTGCAAGTTCATCTTTGAGGGACTCGGAGAGACCCTGACGGTACTGGTACTTTAAAGCCACTTCGTTCCAACCTGTGTCTGCTGACCACTTCCTGAACTCAGCAGTATAGTCCTCTATGGGCCGCCGGCCCTGACTCAAATTGTGGAGGGTAGCTTCTGCGGTGGCAGAGCGCAGCGGATCGTCGTAGAGCTTGGCCATGTGGGTGAAGAAGGCGTCGATGGTGTCCAGAACAGGGCTTCTCTGTTCCATTAAACCATGGGCCCAGGCCTGGGGCTCATCCGAGAGAAGGGAGATGACAAACCCTACTTTTACAGCTTCCGAGCAAAAGGTCCTTGGTTGTAGGGCAAAATACAAGGTGCAAGCATTCTTAAAAGCCCGATACTTCCTTCGGTCACCTACAAACCGTTCGGGTGTAGGTACTCGGGGTTCAGGGTGTGAGATCATTACTGCTGGACCCGAAGAGGATGGCGGAGCTGTGTGCCCTGTCGTTTGGACGGTGGGGGCTGCAGAAGGTCCTGGAGGAGTGGCTATTTGCTGCAGACGGCCGTCCATCTGGAGGTATCCCTCCTGTAGTTTTTGCACCGCTTCGGTCAGGGCGGAGACTTGCTGGCAGAGAGTTTCGAATGGTGAGCGCGCCCGGTCGGCCTCAGACATCTGGCTGGTTTGTACTGTCAGAGTCTAAAGAACTTACCGAGGCCAAGATGCTGCGGACGGCTCACCTTTGCGAACCGGTGCTGACCGCCCCCTGATGATGGAGACAGAGAGGTGACAGCACCGGAAGGCACCGGTACCGGAAACAGGAAGCTGGGTCAAGGTGAGGATCAAGGAAGGTACCGGATCTGCAGACAGGCCGGGGAGACAGTTCGTGGCACCAAGCAGGGACAGCGGTTCAAACAGGCGAAACTAGTTCAAGGTCCTGGTTGCGGATCACGGGTCAAGAGATCAAGGAAAGTGCAGAAATGCAAGCCGGGGTCAAGGATCGGAGAGGTCAGCGGGAGTCCAAGTATACAAGCCGAGATCAAAGGTTTGGAGAGGTTAGCAGAGTCCAGGAATGCAAGCCGGGGTCAAAGGTTGGAGAGGTCAGCAGAGTCCAAGGGCAGGCCGAGATCAGGATTCAAACAGGTAAGCCAGAAGGTCTTCAGGTCAAACAGGTTCACAGCAACGAGACACATACAGGAGCTGATGACAAACCAGCAACCTGCCATGTGTCAGAGGCCGGTTTAAATAGGGTGGTGAGCCCTGTGATTGGCTCCGACGGAATCACGTGAGTTCGCGCCGTACGCGCGCTCCCACACACGTCGCGCCGCCGGACCATGCCCGCGTACGTGCGCGCGCATGCGCCGAATAGAGACGTGCGATCGCGTCGTTCTACTACGCATGTGCGCGCGATCAAAGTCCGCAGTCACTCAAGCCTCTTCAGCTGATTGGCTACTGTAAATTTTGAATTCTGTCTTTTTTTATTCTTCATAAAGCTTTACGAATATTCAGGATAACAAACATGGGGTGGCGTGGCTTGGCTAGCAACGTGGATGGCAGCTAAGTAAAGGAGCTCCGGTCAGGGGATTGAAAAAGAAACGACCTGTTTTCGGTGGATTATGAACACCAGATTCGGAGGGGGAACCCCTGGCAGGCAAGCGAAGTCGATGGGAACACCTAAGGGGAAAACTGCACCTGCTAATCTAAACAAATATCGGTACACGGGCGGACCTCAGGATAGCAAGATGGCGTCTGTACCCAGAATGGACGGAGGAGACGAGACGGATGACGATGAGATATCCATTCCAGCTTCTGAGGACTCCAACAGAGGTACTGTCCACCCAGATTGCCCACTAAACTATGCGACCATGATGGAAATCGCGGCCGATATTAAAAATTATTTTTCGGGCGCCCTAAGTGACATAAAATCTGAACTGCACAGACTGTCGGAGCAAATAGCAGTCACCGAACGGGCGGGTAAGAGATGGGACTGTGCTCTTACAAGGCTGGATGACATAGTTGAGGTACACTCACAGCAATTGATCAAGGTCAATCGCCATTTGGAAGATCTGGACAACAGGGGGCGCCGTAACAATATCAGGGTACAGGGGGGTCCCCGAAACGGTGCTCCCTGACCATATTAAACCCACTCTGACGTCCATATTTAACGGCATTCTAGATAGGCCTGAGGCATCGCCCATAGAATTCGACAGGGCGCACAGAGCGTTGCGGCCTAGAACCCCAAATGATACACCCCCCTAGAGACATAATCTGTTGCCTCCCCAACTATCCTCTCAAGGAAGAAATCCTTCGGAAAGCCAGAAAGGGCGACCAGCCTGTCTACAATGAAGCAGACATCCAGCTCTTCCAAGACCTGTCCCCGATTACTTTAAAAAACAGAAGAGCCCTGAAACCTTTGCTGGAAGTACTGCGAGCAAAGGAAATCAGCTACCGTTGGAAATTTCCATTCGCTCTGCAAGCCACCTTCAACCAAAAGCAGTTCTTGCTCAGGGTACCGGATGACCTACAACACTTCTGTGAAAGCCTGCAGATCGCGCCAGTGGAGCTTCCAGACTGGTACGCTGAATTTCTACTCCCCCGGCTTTTATTCACCAACCACTCCAGCAAGACCCCTCGCCCTCCAAATCTCCGTACCGAACAGGAAAGCACGGGAAGAAGATATCCAAGGGTTTCCAGGCGTCGCCAGCATCCAAGGGATACAGGGCGCAGGAGGCCAGGTAAACTACTAAGTAATGCACCAGGGATACACTATACGCTATGCAACCTACTGTTTTTTACTTCTCTTGATCGTTTGTTTAGTTTTTAAGTTCCAGTGAACTTTCCGGTTATCACAGCGATATTGTGTGCCCTCACTCTTCCCTAACTTCAGATCATTCCTCTAAAGATGCCTCTCTTGTCTCACGACGCTGATCCTATCCAGTTACGCTACCTGCTGCAATTTACATGTATGCTGCCCTCACACGTACCCACAATGATAATGTGTCATGTGGTTGTTGAACTCTCCTGCATTACTAAAACTAGGTTATCCTGGACATACGATACAGTTTGGGTCTCTACTGACTCCTTCCACTAGAGGGCTCCATACACACACTCTAAACCTGCGCATCGTGGATTATCCAAACCTCTCGCTCCACGCCATACAACAACATCCTGTTTCACACACCGGATACTCACCTCATCGATCTGCCTCTCCAACTGTCCCAACTTACACAGCTATAGGACAGCCCACCATGAAGTTTCTTCTCTGTTTTTGGTTGGTAAGACTTACTCAAGAGGAGAACGATTCGGCGATACTCCGCTTGTCTCTGGTACAGTAACGCCGGACACTTTTAGTGACAGAACCTGCAGGCCGAGATGACCTAAATAAAGAGTAGAGACATGCACTGTACATTTTGTGGCAATGTGGCACCTTCAGGCGGCCTGCACACTGAACTTATCTGAGATGTGGTCATGTTGACTTACTATATTGTATATAACTAATACTGTACCTCGTTATCCCGTATATCCACTTTATACTGTTATAGGCGAGCTCTGTCATGCATAACTAAACAGATGATTCTATACAGCCCATACACCACGCCGTCCTTCGCCCACTGTCACACGAGAAGTGGGAATTACCCAGAAAACATCCTCTTGCTAAAACTTTAAGTAACATTCCCACTATCTTATACGGTTTTGTGACAAGGCACTATCTAGATCCTCAAATGCCTCTACGTTCAGACCCAGTTCCTGGGATGTGACCTAGAGATTTATCATAAGCATGCATGAATGCTCTCTCAAAGCCGCACTCAGACCCTGAAGGACCCTGGAAATGGAGAGCCCCATTGTGGATTTACATGTTTGTATATAACCATATCGCTGTAACACAAGTCTTTAGTTCTGCCTCAGGTTTTGATGTAATACCTTATGTATAGGCTGCTTTAGGCTGCCAAGGCATAAAAGTTGTTAGAGTAATTAGTGTATCCCTAGATGTCACACTTTCCCTGTTGGAAACTGGTTCAGACTAACATATTTACTAATTAAAATTTCCTGTCCATCCCCGGACAGTATTGATGTTTTCCCATCTCAATCTGCTCACCCCCCTACTTACGGTTAATATTCAGGACTGATATCCACAATAAGGCCTCCCACCCCCTCACCAGAGTCAATTCTGACACTTCTGTTCAGGATAAAAGTGTCTACAAGCCCTACTACCCAAGTCTAATCTCAGGGCTAAGACTCGCGAAAGTGCTGGTAGGTTTGTTCTAACTCACCTTATCAACACTATCCCCTCCACCCGCCCCCCTTCCTCCTCCCACACCCCCCCTCCCCACCTCCCCTTCTCCCACTTGTGCACACCCCTGTGCAAACCAACATCCCGACCCCCCCCTTCAAGATCACAGATGGCGTATTCATTTCTAGGAAAAGCCCCCACACTGGTTTCACATAACATAAATGGGCTCAATATTCCTGAGAAGCTGTCAGGAAAAGGTCCATCCGCTGGTGCTATTGATATTTTGTCTTGCAGTGCTGCGTCCCACCAGCAGGGGTCTCCTGGCAGTTCGGAACTGTCAGGGGAACTTCCCCCTGCTGGTATATCACCTTTGGGATGCAGTACTGACCTCCACCAGCGGATGGACCCTGGCAGTGTGGAACACCTGGCCTTTGCTCCGTTCAGGTGTGACCTGAACCCAATCAGTACACCCACTATAAATACCCGGCGAGTTCAAACAGAACTCGCCCTGGTATCTGTTTACTAACCAGACCCTGAACCTGCTTTGGACCTCTGACCTGATCCGATCTGATCTGTCCTGTCCTGACCTGATCCCGATCCCTCTCCTGGACATTTCCTTCCTGCCCCTTCCCTGTCTGCAGCCTCTTTGAATGATCTCCTGGTATTTGACCCCGGCTTGGCTTTGGCTTATGAGTATTGCATTCTCCCTGAACTTGTATATAGCTTTTGTGTTATCCGTGCACTTATTTTCTCACCTTTGTAAATAAACACCTTTTTCCACTATATACAGTGTTGGTCTCCTCAGTGTAGGCACACAGTCCTGGTCCATCTAGAATCCCTGACAGAAGCGTTCCAAATTTCTCAGAGAACTAAGGAAGACAAAGCCTCTTTTGGTCTTCATCCAGGAAATCCACTTTAAAGGTCAGAACGTCCCTAAAATAACAGATAACCTCTACACAAGAGCACACCATGTTACTAACCCCGACACCAAAACAAAAGGAGTATCAATACTAATTAACAAACATGCCCCGTTCGAGCTCAAACAAAGCTTACTAGACCAGGATGGCAGATACATCTTTCTTAAAGGTACCTGGGAAGGCACCCCTATTACCCTCGCCAACGTATACTTCCCCAACAGAAACCACGTGACTTTCTGTAGGAAAATCGTAAACGAACTAGAACGGTTTGCTGAGGGTTGTGTTCTATTGGGAGGTGACTTCAATGTACCCCTCTCACCCTTACAGGACACCTCTACTGGCCACACCCATGTCACCTATAAAATCCTAAAGAAAGTAAAAGCCATGCTTCACTCTCTATCCTTAGTGGACACATGGAGGGCCACCCACCCCACAGAGAAGGACTTTTCCTTCTATTCTGCCCCACACAAACGGTACTCAAGACTTGACTTGATTTTTATGTCCCAACGTGACCTTCCCACACTAGCCAGAGCCGAAATTGGGATCATTTCACTTTCGGATCACGCTCCTGTGGCCGTAACCCTTAAGACCGGCCCTCCCAAAACAAGAGGTTTCAACTGGAGACTAAACGCCGCACTTCTGACCGATCAGACAATAATTGATGACATTCATGACTCTATCATAACCTTTTTCACTGAGAACAAGGACTCAGACACAAACCCACTAAACAACTGGGAAGCACACAAGACGGTCATTAGAGGAAAACTGATCCGATGGGGAGCCACAAGAAAGAGGGAAAGAGATAAGGAAATACTAGCATTATCCAATAAGATAGCCCAATTAGAGCAATAACATAAAAAAAAACTCTTAGCCAAGGTGGAATCGGAACTTGCCGAAAAACGGAAGGCCTTATCCCAAATACTTCACCTACAGACACAGAAATCACTCTTTTTTTAAAAGACACATCTTTTATGAACACTGTGACAAAAGTGGGAGGTATCTGGCCAATGCACTCAAAGATGCCTCAGTGTCGAACCGAGTTTTAGCCATCAGAAACAAACAGGGTACCCCAGAACATGACCCAGAACAAATTGCAAAACTTTTCCGTGAATTTTATTCACAGCTATATAACCTACCTCCACAACACAAACCAGCCCATATCACGGCTCCAAGAGCTGACACAATCCAGGAATTCTTACGCAATAGTAAACTTCCCCCTCTCCAAGCAGAAGACGCGGCACTTCTGGAGAACCCCATCTCATTAATTGAACTACAGGATGCGGTAAAATCACTGAAAGCAAGTAAAAGTCCCGGCCCTGATGGGTATACCTCACAATATTATAAGACCTATTTACATATACTTTCCTCCCCCTTGCTCAAAGCCCTGAACTTTTTGGCCAAAAATAAACATAACTCTAGAGCGTTACTTATGGCGCACATCGCCGTTATCCCTAAACCAGAAAAGGACCCTACTGAATGTGCCAATTACAGGCCAATCTCATTACTAAACACTGATATTAAACTCCTAGCCAAGATCCTAGCTAACAGACTAAAACCACTTCTTGCTCAAGTGATTGGTTCAGAACAAGTGGGATTTATGCCAGGGCGTGAGGCAAGGGACAACATTGCTAAAGCCTTGAGCATGATCCACTATACCAAACAAATGGGAATCAAAGGCCTTCTCCTGTCGACAGATGCGGAGAAGGCCTTTGACAGGGTTTCCTGGGACTATATGATGGGGGAAAATATTCTATATACACACACACACACTCAACTGATGTTGAATCCTGTCTTTTGTCGGTTTCTTAAGAAAAAGCCTTATTGATATTCAGGATGACGAAAATGAATATATATATATATATATATATATATATATATATATAATATATATATATATACATATACACACTGGGCCAGATTCTCAGCTGGGATACGACGGTGTATCTCAGATACACCGTCGTATCTCAGTTTTTTTCAATGGGTATCTATGCGAGTGATTAATAGAATCACTTACGCATAGATACACTAAAGATCTGACAGGTGTAAAGCAATTGCACCGTCGGATCATAGATGTAATGACAACGCTAGGTGGCCTTTACGTTGTTTTCTCATTTGCCTATGCAAATGAGCCTAATACGCCGATTCCCGAACGTTTTTACGCCGCCCCGTCGTCGTTTACGACGTTTCCGTACGCGTAAGGTTACCCCTGCTATATGAGGGGTAGATTTCTGAAGTTCCGTCATTGCCATCTTAAGTATGGCGTCGGGTCAGCGTCGTCTTTTTCAGTCGGTTACGTCGTTTTACTAAGTCGTTCGCGAATAGGGAATTGCGTAAGTGACGATCAGATCGTTTTGACGTCGGTTTCAACTACGCTTTCCGACGTGAGCTGGAGCATGCGCACTGGGCTTTTTTCCCGGCCGGCGCATGCGCACTTCGTTTGACGCGGGGGCGCGCTTAATTTAAATACAGCACGCCCCCTCCTTCACTATTTAAATTACGCGGCCTTACGACGCCGCATTTACGCTACGCCGCCGTAACTTGGGACGCAAGTACTTTGAGAATACGGCACTTGCGTCCAAAGTTGCGGCGGCATAGTGTAAATAGGATACGCTACGCCCTGCTGCCAGATACGCAAAAGTACAAGAATCTGGCCCACTGTGTATATAAAAAAAACATATTTCTTTAAATAATAATAATAAAAAACATCTACACACCCACACACATTCTTCAAAATGTTTCCTTGTCAAATATATCTTTATTGGAATATGAAGTAAGCGATATACAGAAAATAAAAGAAATACTAAACAAAAGAAAAATAGAGAAAATACAAGTATACAATTGTAAAAATAAAGAAACATTGCAATGTTGAAAGGAGTTCTAACATGAAATAACAATCCTCATGAGAAAACAAATAGGGCGTACTCTACGACATTACCGGATAGGATTGCTGTAATGAGGTGATGAATGAGACAAGGGAGGTGATTCCTTATGTGTTCTATTCGTACCTTATTGACTTGTAAATTATACAGTTAAAGTATACAAAATATCAACCCATGTGTTACTTACAAGTCTTAACAACTTAGAAAAAAACTCCTAAATAGAGTAAGAATTGCGACATCAAGAATAAAACAAAAGAAAAGTAAAGCATGAAAAGAGAGGGTTGGGGGAGGGGAGTCTGCAGGACCGGACCGGGAAACCCGAACAACCGCCAAGAGGGTTCAAATGCCGTTTCGATGGGTGGGCTACCATGGCATCAATACATCTTTATTAAAAGCATTCAGTGTTGTGTATGTAATCCAGGGCGTCCAAATTAGTTCAAACCTGGTGATCATGTCATTTTCTATTGCCGTCATTTTGGCATATATCATCACGTTATTCATTCTGTTGATTGTTTCACTCACTGGAATACTCAAGGTTTTCCATGCCTTCGTTATGGTCTGCTTCGCTGCCGTAAGAAGCTGCCTAATCATGTTAAATTGTATATGCAACAAAATGCTGGGTTTTAGGTTGAGTAAGACCAATTTGGGGTCTAATGGTATTCTTTTATCAGTTAGAGTATGTGCTATTTGAAAAATTTCCGACCAAAATGATTGGGCTTTTGGACAAGACCACCATGTGTGAAAATACGTTCCGCTCTCTGTACAGCCTCTGAAACACAGGTCTGAGTGATTTTGTGAAAATTTAGCTATTCTTGCCGGCACTAGGTACCATCTTGAAAGCACTTTATAGTTTGTCTCAGAGGCTGATACATTAATAGAAGCAGTTTTGGTATTGAGCCAAATTTGGTTCCATTCTACGGTGCTCAATTCTGTACCCAGGTCCTCCTCCCATTTGCGAACGTATGGTAGTTTCCAAGAGTCAGATTGTGTTTGCAGCTGGGAGTATAGGGTAGAAATCGCATTTCTGGCATGTGGATTACCCTTACAAATATTTTCAAAACTGGAGAATATGATAGGCGAGATTGGTGTATTTACTGGTGGGAGAAAGAAATTTTTAATTTGCAGGTATCTAAAAAGTTTGCCTTGCGGTATACCGTACGATTCACAGAGTGATGGGAAGGGGACAAAGGAGTTGGAGTTAAAAAACTTTACTTTTGAGTGCCATCCCTCTTTACCCATTCTTTGAATGTGTTAGGGAAGACCCGGGCAGGATAGAAATCTGAGTTTTTAAAAAAGGAAAGCAGGGGGCAATGTGGAGATTGTAGGTTTTTTTTAAACTTAATTTTGTCCCAGAGGGTAAGTGAATGTTTGGTGATAGGGTTACTAATATTTTTACAAAATTTTGGGGGGATCCACAGTAAGTTGGATATTGAGATGGGATCACAATCTAAAGCTTCAATTGAAACCCAAAGGGGAATTTCATGTTTAGCGTGATATTTTGTGAGAGTAGCCAGTTGGGCCGCTTGGTAGTATTTTGTGAAGTTGGGGTACCCAATCCCACCATTGGTTTTGGGGAGTTCCAAGACTTGTGGTTTGATTCTGGGTCAAGAGGGTCCCCAAATAAAAGAAGAGATCCGTTTTTGGATTATTCTCATGTAGTGTTGCTCACGAATATTCGTATTGCGAATATTCGGCTCGAATATGGCATATTCGAGTATTCGCGATATATTGCGAATTTCGCGGTGAATATTCGCTATTTCGAATATTCGTATTTTTTTAATTTTTTTTTTAGAACAGATCACATCCTAGAGATCCCCATCGACGTCTAAAAGCATTGCTGGTATGATTAGAGACCTTGGGCCGAGTAGCTGCAGCGATCAATTTATATTGCCGAAAAATCGCAATGCGATTATTCGGCAATAGCGATATCGCGCGATTATTTTCGAGAAATTCGCAATATTGTTTTTAGCTAAAATAACACATATATTCGATTTCAGAGTGTTACTGTCGAAATTCCGCAATAAATTTCTCATTCGCATTTTTGCGAAATTACGATAAAATATCAAGAATATTCTGAGCCAATCAGAGTGCTCCATTCCGCATTTCTCGAATATTCGCAATTATTTTGTATTGTAATATATCAAGAATATTCTGAGCCAATCAGAGTGCTCCTTCCGCATTTGCCGAATATTCGCAATTATTTTGTATTGTAATATATCACGAATATTCTGAGCCAATCAGAGTGCTCCTTCCGCATTTGCCGAATATTCGCAATTATTTTGTATTGTAATATATCACGAATATTCTAAACCAATCAGAGTGCTCCTTCCGCATTTGCCGAATATTTGCAATTATTTTGTATTGTAATATATCACGAATATTCTGAGCCAATCAGAGTGCTCCATTCCGCATTTCTCGAATATTCGCAATTATTTTGTATTATAAAATATCACGAATATTCTGAGCCAATCAGAGTGCTCCATTCCGCATTTCTCGAATATTCGCAATAGCGAAAAATCGCAATAGCGAAAATTCGCAATAGCGAAAATTCGCAATCATTTCATTTCCAAAAAATATCACGAATATTCGTATTTAGCGAATATATCTCGAATATTCGACTATATATTCTAGATATATCGCGAAATCGAATATGGCATATTCTGCTCAACACTATTCTCATGTAGTAGGTCGGTATTGGTATAGGGAGTACTCTAAAAAGGTATAGGAGCTTCGGCAATATTGTCATTTTTACCGCGTTTAATTTCCCAAAGCACGACAGGGGAAGTTGCGTCCAAGATTTCAGTAGACTTGATATATGTTTTAACAATAGGGGGTAGTTATACGAGAATAGATCTGCTATTTCTGCTGTTAGGTGGATTCCTAAATAGGGGATGCTTTTCCCGGGCCATTCGAAGGGAAGTCCTGATTTTGTAGCTATTAGTTCTGTATCTGATAATGAAATGTTTAGGGCAAGACATTTTTTAGGATTAATTGCTAGACCTGATATAGCTGTGAAATGATTCAGAATTGGGATGAGATTAGGGCCGGAAACTTGGGGGGAGGATAAGAAAAGTAAGATGTCATCCGCGTATAGGCATAATTTATGTTTAAAGCCACCTAATTCTATGCCTAATATCTTGGGGTCCGATCTAATTCTTTGGGCTAGGGGTTCTATTAGGAGGGCAAACAGCAAAGGAGATAGGGGACAGCCTTGTCTTGTTCCTCTCTGGACTGCAAACGTATCAGATTTGTAACCTGCGTATTTGACGTAAGCTTTTGGATTGTTGTAGAGTGCCATAACCCAATTTCTAAAATTTGGACCAAAGCCCCAATTCTGTAATGTATATTCCATGTAGGACCATGAGAAAGAATCAAAAGCCTGTTTGATGTCCAGAGATATGAAGCAGGCTGGGATCTTCCTCACCTTGGCTGAATGAGCAAGCAAGCATGCCCTCCGAATATTATCCCCTGCCTGTCTAGTGGGCATGAAACCCACCTGGTCCCGGTGAATCAATGATCCTATAATCTTGTTTAGGCGGCTGGCTAGAATTTTACCTAAGAGTTTAATATCCGTGTTCAACATGGATATAGGGCGGAGATTTTCACTGAGGGTGGAGTCAGAGTGTGGTTTTGGGATCATGCAGATTGTGGCCGTTAGTGATTCCTGCCTGAAGGAGTTCGATTTTAAGAGGTCGTTGTATGCAGCTGCTAATGTGGGGAGATTAAGCTAGTGAAGGTTTTGTAGTATCTGGCTGAGAACCCATCGGGACCTGGTCTTTTATTTAATTTGAGTTCTTTTATAGCTCCCATGACGTCATCATGTGTTATTGGCTTCTCTAATTCTGTTCTCTGGGTACCTGTCACTTGCGGAAGTTGTAATTGTGTGAAAAAGGAGTCGGTCTCCGATTTGTTAAAGGTATTTGATTCCGAAAGTAGTTTTTTAAGGTGGGCACTAAATTTCTGCACTATTTTGATGGGGTTGCTGGTGGGGTTGTTGTTCGCAATTTTCAATTTTACTGGGTTATGAGTCTTGTTTATTGAGCTCTTGCCAGGAGTGTTCCCGGTTTGTTGGAGTTCTTATAGTAGGAGTGTTTGGACCTGGTTAGTGTTTTGATAGCAGAGTTCGTAAGGAATAGGTCGTATTCCAGGCGAGTCTTGTCTAAGCGTGCTTTGGTGTTGGGGGAGTGGTTCTGCTGGAAGGCTAGGAAAGCTAAGTTGTATTCTGTTTCCAATTTTTTCCCCAACTGCAAGCGTTCTCTTTTAAGAATTCCCAGTTGTCTTTGAAGAGCACCTCTTAGCACAGCCTTGTGGACTTCCCAGAGTGTGAGGGGGGGCGTTTCTGGATTAGTGTTGAGTTCTAAGTAATCTTTTAAGTTTTGCTCAATTGCGGAACAGTGGACGGGGTGCTTAAGCAGAATTTCAGGAAGATACCAGGTAGGGTCATGGTTCTTAGGAATTGTGGATGTGAAAGTTGTGAAAACTGCATTATGATCTGACCAGGGAATGGGAATGATGCTAGAATCAAGCACTTCTGGCAACATTCCAATAGTAGTAAAGATGTGGTCAATACGGCTAGAAGATCTATGAGGGTTAGAGTAGTATGTATATATACGTTTCGTTGGGTTGGATTCTCTCCAAGTGCCCACCAGTTTATGCTTAGATAATAAATTGGGAAGGGACCCTTTAGCATTCTGTTTTTGGGGGGGCAAAAGGGGTTCTATCCAAGAAAGGGAGGATGACCTGGTTGGAATCACCGCACATGAAGAGAGCTCCCATCTTGTGCGTGTTAACAATTTGGAGGAGATGTGACATGAACGGTAATGGGTTCAGATTAGGAGCATAGTATGACACTACCATCGCTGCCGTGTCCATAATGTGCCCTGTTAGAATTAGGTAGCGTCCCTCTGGATCTTTTATTTCTGACTTCAAAGTAAAGGGTGTTGATCTGTGGAATGCAATAAGGGTGCCTCTTTTTTTGGTAGAGGCGGATGCCGTATATACTTGTGGGTAGGATGCGTTACAGTATTTAGGAGTGGAATGAGGGGTAAAATGGGTTTCTTGCAAACATACTATATGTGCTTTTGTGGTGTCCCAGTACAGGTATTTGCTGTAGGCCCTGTCAGATTGAGACCCTCGGCTTGTGGGGCCTCCCCTGCAGGGACTCAGCTAGTCATGATGTGATTTATACTGTTATGGTTGATAATACATTTATTAGGTGCGTATAGCTTTAGAGTTTTAGTCCGCCATTTTATGTTTAGTCAGAGTGTATGAGAGTCAGTAGGATTAAGTGCTAGACAAGACCTTATGGTGTTGTATTATACTTTAACTTGTAACAAACTTTAAATGTAAGTTCCAAGGGGAATACAGATAAGACTCTATGATCCACAGCTCTCAGCCAATGGGCTTCAGTCTCCCTCAGCTCTCAACCAATGGGCTTCAGTCTCCCTCAGCTCTCAATCAATGGGCTTCAGTCTTCCTCAGCTCTCAACCAATGGGCTTCAGTCTCCTCACGTCTATATAAGGGGTGGGAGTTCCTGTTTAGGAGAGTCTAGCGCTACACACAGTTTCTGGCAGGTCAGAGCAGATTTCAGTCAGAGCAGATTTCAGTCAGAGGAGAATCAGTGCAGGCCAGAGACCTCCCGTTCAGGAGAAAGTACAGCAAATCGCGGAGTACCCCTAAATACTAAAGAATCAGTACTTCAGTGCAATTATCGGATCAATCCTTCATTCCGACGAAAAGCCTCAAGTCTACCGACACTTCAGTAAGTGCATCTATTCTTCAGCCTAGTCAAGCATAGGCCCAGTATTACTAATCCGGCCGCAAAAGCCAAAGATATATGATAAGCCAAGCCCAGGCATTGTCAGCTGTGTGGTCCTCTAGAGACTGTCTGTGGAACCTTTGCGACACTTTGTGTGAACGCTGTGAAGATTTTGACATCTGTCTTCATGCCAGTAAAGCCTTCGTTATATTGACCCCTGTTGTGGACTGTGTTATTACCACCCTAGCAAGCGGGGATACGGAGGCCCCCGGAGCTGTAGTTTCCTGGGGTATACCAAGACTACAGTGGCGTCACGTGACAGAGAGGGTTAATACCATCCGACCCTCACTAAGGGTTAATACCACCAGACCTTGGGCTCCTAGCCCCAAGAACTAAGTAGCTAACCATTAAGCGTATGTGCGTGGCCGTGGGGCTCCCCCTCCCCGGTCATCACACTTTCTTAGCCTGAAAATGTCTAAATGCCTTGGAACGTTTCTGAGGAACATTGAGGCCCTGTACATTGAGCGATAACAAGTTTAACGGAGCCATGGCAGCCAAACCAACATGAAAATCTTACCTTGACCATCTGTGGTGCGATGTCCCGGTCCAGCCCATGCAGACAAGAGGGAAGAAGGAGGGGGGGTGACAAAATTGTTATCCTTAAAAAAAGATAAAAAACATTACAAAACATAGAACTCTTAAACGACTTTATGTTAACTGAGTATCCAAGTCTGGCCCGTGAAGGGGAAAACAAGTTCCCTTCAGGGGAAAAAGTGCCCTCGTCTAGGTCCGGCATAATATTGCTGGGTCCAGAGGGGGGTCTAAGGCAGCGCATGATGTTTCTGCGCATCGAAGACCTGCATACTGAAAAAAAGACAAAGGAAGAAATTTATAGGCTCCCCTCAGGGTGCCTATTGTTACGTTGCTGAAGAGTATCAATTTGATGAGGGCAGGGTGTATGGTTAACAGTGCCCGAAGGAGTGCATTTCTAAATAAGCGAAACATAGCTTTGGTGGGGGCATGGGGTGTGCAGGCGGGGTTGCTTTACTTCCAGTCAATTGGCAGAAATAAGTGGTACTAGGGAGAGCATCTATAGGAAAGTGCTGAGAGGGGGTGAGATAGGACAATGGGTTCCTGCCCCGCTCAATGTAAAGTGGGTAGTTGCTTAATAATTGGAATTGGAAATTCCAGAAGTGAAAAAAGAGAGGGGGGGGGGTACTGCTATAAGTTGGATAGAAGAAGTGGGGTCAAATTTGGTGGGGTGTTGTGACCTCCTGTGCAGAGGTAGAGTCAAATTGGGGTGCAAAGACTAATCAGATTAGTGGGTAAAGGGAGAAGTACAGTGTTAGAATGTTCTTGTATGGAAAGTTCAGTCCATCGTATCTACTTCTTGTTCCTGGGGCTGGTCCACGAATCTGCCACGTTTATTTGATTGTTGTATGCCGTTATTTTGTTCCTGGTTAGGTGAGACGTTGCGTGGAGAGGAGGATGCTGTTCTCCTGCGTGCTGTGTTTGTTGAAGTGGGTCTGTCAATTATCTTGAAGTCTAAGAGAGCTTGGTGTAGCTGGTCTGGTGTTCTGCAGACTATTTTTGTTCCTGTCAGGTTTCATATCAGGCTAGCAGCAGACAACAGTTCAGGTGTGCTAATATGCCTATAGTTCAATAACAAGAGCACATACCATGAGCAGGTCTTGAGAAGCAGGTCAGCGCTGGGACTTGTAGTTCACCACAGATGCAGGGTTGAAACGAGCGGGATAGCTGGCACTTGTAGTTCACGGCTGAAGTAGGTGTTGTGATGAGCAGGAAAGCTGGAACTTGTAGTTCACCACAGGTGTGGATGTTGCTTAAAGGAGTCAGGCAAAGCGTGGTCTAGGCAAGCCGAGTCATACACGGATAGATCAGTTCGAAAGGTACCAAATCGGAAGCCACAAGCAGGGTCAAACAAGCCGGGTCATACACAAGGTTTACAGATTAACAGGTCAGGCTGGATCACACAAGGCAAGCAGAGTAACTCTATCACAAGCACTGATTGGGTGAAAACACAGGTGTTTTAAAGGAGAGCTGGCCAATCAGTGTTTCCCAGCCAAGGCTGTGTCAGGTGAGTGCGCTGGGTCCTAGAGGGATCCAGTACTGACAGTATCCCCCCCCCCCCTTCTCGAGGGGTTGCTCCTGCACCCCCAGGCTTACTTGGATATCGAAGATGGAACTTCTTCTTTAGGCGATCAGCATGGAGATCGCAAGCTGGGATCCAGGATCGATCCTCTGGGCCAAAACCTTTCCAATGAACTAGATATTGTAAGGAATTGCGTACTCGTCTGGAGTCAAGAATATATGCCACTTCATATTCCTGGCTATCCGACACATCTACAGGTTCTGGTTCATTTACTTGGAGACTAGAGTGAACAGGTTTCAACAAAGAAACATGGAAGACATTAGGAATGCGCATGGACGGGGGGAGTTTTAATCTATAGGACACAGGATTAACAATCTCCGAAATCTCATAGGGCCCGATGAATTTTGGGCCAAGTTTTTTGGATGGAACATGCAGGGACAGATTCTTGGATGATAGCCACACTTTGTCACCAACTTTATATCCAGGGACCTTTGAGCGCCTCTTATCAGCCGTTTTCTTAAAAGCCTGCACCGAACGAGAAATAGCACGATTGACGTCAGACCAGATTTTGGAGAAATTTTCAATCGTGGTGTTGGCATCTGGAACATCAGAGGGTGGAAGATCAAAGGAGCACACACGAGGATGCAACCCGTAAACACAGAAGAAGGGAGAGGTCCCTGTAGAAGAGCTGGCACAATTATTAAAGGCAAACTCTGCCCATGGAAGGATGTTGACCCACTCCACCTCATCATTGGCCATCAGACAACGTACCATCTTCTCTAGAGTCTGATTAGTTCTTTCTGTTTGGCCATTTGTCTCGGGATGATAGGCTGAAGAATATGATAACTTAATCCCTAGCTGAGAACAAAGTGCCTTCCAAAACTGGGCTATAAACTGAGAGCCACGGTCTGAGACAATGTTAATTGGTGCCCCATGGAGCCTGAAAACATGTTTAATGAATAAAGATGCCAGATCTCTAGCAGACGGCAGTTTCGGAAGTGGAACAAAGTGGGCCATCTTACTGAACCTGTCTACCACCACCCAGATCGTGGAACATCCCTGGGACGGAGGCAAGTCAGTGATAAAGTCCATAGTAAAATGGGTCCAAGGACAAGTAGGTATTGGTAGAGGACGTAGAAGACCGGAGAGCTTAGAGGTACTGCCCTTGCTTCTGGCACAAACCTCACAAGCCTGGACAAAGGCTAACACATCCTGCCTAATCGATGGCCACCAGAGGTTGCGAGAGATAATCTCATAAGTTTGTCTAAACCCTGGATGCGCTGCAGGCTTTGACACATGTACCTGCTGCAAAACCTGCAAACGAAGAGCCAAGGGCACAAAAAGCATACCAGAGGGAGTGGAAGGGGGGGCTTCAGCCTGTGCAGGTAACAAGGCCTCAGAGATGTCAGTCTGGGTGAAAGCCAAAATCCTGTCCTCAGAGATAATGGATTGTGGAGGAAGCGGAGGTGGGGATTCTGATAAAAAACTGCGAGACAAGGCATCGGCCTTAACATTTTTTGGCCCTAGTAAATAAGAAATTGTAAAGTCAAATCTGGAGAAGAACAATGACCACCTGGCCTGACGTGAGTTCAGTCTTTTAGCAGAACGGATGTATTCAAGGTTTTTGTGGTCAGTCAGAACTATGAATGGATAGCGAGAAGGGGCATATACATATCTTCAAAATAGGAACTTCCCAAAGGTATACCAGGCCTCAAACCAGGAAGCTAAAAGTAAAGGAGTAGCAATCGTGATAGCAAATAGAATACCATGGTCCCTAACGGATAAATACGCAGATCCGGGAGGAAGATTCCTTTTTCTTAAAGGGGCAATAGGGGGTGAGAAGGTAACACTAGCCACCATTTATGCACCAAATATACATCAAGATAGTTTTTTAGTGAAGGTGATCACTAAACTGATGAACTTTAAAGAGGGTAAGTTGATTTGTGGCGGGGACTTGAATATCCCCTTGGATCCAAAGGAAGACACCTCGGAAGGGGTATCTTCGGTACCCAGTGGCACCAGAAAACGAATTATACAAAAATTACACGAATTTCAGTTAGTAGATGGATGGCGTATCCTACATGCAGGAGAGAAAGATTATACGTACTACTCAAACCCACATCAAACTTATTCAAGAATAGACCTCTTTCTGATACCTCATCAGTGGTTACACCTAGTACAGGATATTTCAATCGGGAATATAACATGGACAGACCACGCACCGGTAACTATGGAAATAACTTGGGGAGAGGGAACTCAGACGTCAGAAAGGAGGTGGAGATTAAATGAGAGTCTATTACAGAATCCCGATATAATTGAAGATGTAAAAAAATAAATAATGTGGTATTTCCAGATAAATGATAACGAAGAAAGTGCTCCAGGAATAGTTTGGGAAGCCCATAAAACAGTAATCCGAGGGGTTCTAATAAAACATGGCTCCAGAGTTAAGAAAGCAAGAGAAAAACAAATAAAAGAAATATTAGAAAGGATACAGAGACTGGAGATACAACATAAAAAGAAGACAGAAACGGGTATAGGAATTGAATTAACACATTTAAGAAGACAGGTAGCAGATCTCCTTAGATATAAAGCTGAAGCAGTTTTACAATATGCAGAGAAGATGACGTATGACTCAGGTGAAAAATGTGGGAAGTTACTAGCAAAAAAATTAAAAAAACTACAATCACGGTCATATATTCCATTTATTAAAACAAAAGTAGATCAAAAACTCTACCTTTCAAAAGAAATAGCGCAAGAATTCAAGAAATATTATGCCTCTTTATATAATCTTCAAGGAATGGTGAACCCCTCTGGGTCTGTGGAGAAATACATATCGTCAGCAGGTCTGTCCAGATTAACATCTCCAGAACGAAGAGATTTAGAAAAACCAATTACTCTGGAGGAAGTGCAATCAACAATGAAAACAATAAAACATGGTAAAGCCCCGGGCCCAGATGGGTTTACAATACAATACTATAAAAGCTTTAGTACACTACTGGGGACTTATATGACCAAATTATTTAATACAGTCGGACAAACAAGATCTCTACCTCAGGAGGCGCTATTGGCACATATTACGGTTATACCGAAAGAAGGGAAGGATCCAGGGTTATGCTCTAGTTATAGACCAATATCATTAATAAATGTAGATATTAAAATACTGACAAAGATTCTGGCATCCCGCATACAGCCCTACCTTTCAAAATTGGTTCATTTAGACCAAGTTGGGTTTATACCAACTAGAGAAGCGAGAGATAGTACTATTAAAGTGTTAAATTTAATACACCAAGCAAATAAAAAAAAAGATATCGAGTGTTTTCCTGAATACAGATGCAGAGAAAGCATTCGATAGAGTGAATTGGGAGTTTATGCTTGGAACAGTAAAACAAATGGGTCTGGGAGAGCGGATGTTACAGTGGATAGCAGGGGTGTATGCGGGACCCAGAGCTTTAGTAAAGGTAAATGGGGTATATTCTGAACCCCTAGCAATTACAAACGGTACCAGGCAGGGCTGCCCATTGTCGCCCTTATTATTTGCATTGACATTAGAACCATTATTAAATAAGATCCGACAAAATAGAGACATAGTGGGTATTCAACTAGGGGGAATGGAATATAAAGTATCAGCTTACGCAGATGATATGCTTTTTTCCTTAATCAAACCACAGATATCCTTACCAAATTTTTTTTTTTTTTTTTTTTCACAAAAAGGTTTTATTAGATGAAAAGTATCACATAGTACATCATATACTCACAGAAGTACAATAGGGGTGGAGAATTGTATACAGCAAAAGATATACAACTGAGATACAAACAGAGAGATAGAAAAAAAAAACAGAACAATCGTATATCAATTCCATATAGAAATTTTCATGTAAGCATACATGTAGCAACACTTATGTCATTTTTGAAATAGAGGGGAAGAATAGTGTCGGTGCTTGAACAATTCTCTTTGGGTAGGGAGAGATGGGGTGGGGGAAGGAAGAGGGTAAGGGAGGAGAGAAAAATAAAATAAAAATTATTAAAGTTTTTAGGGGGGGGGGGTGACAGGAATTCTGAGTGGAAGTTGAATATTAGATCCTATCTTTAGTTTCATTTTATAATAGATTTGTATTGCTGAGATTCTTTAAATGTTATCCAATTGTACCAGGTAGCATAGAACTTGGTGATCCTTTCTTGGGAAATACTAATGAGTTCTTCGATTCTTTCCATGCAGTTTATCCTTCTAAACCATTCTGCTTTTGTTGGGGTATTCGGAGATTGCCAGTGAGAGGGAATACAATGCCTTGCTGCGTTTACCATAATCATGGGCAGTGACTTCAAGTATTGATTTTTAGGCAGACCACTAAAATGTAATAGGTACTGTGCCGGGGTGAAACTTAGGTTTGATGATGTAACTGTTTGGATTGTTTCGTGTACCGATGTCCAGAAGGGTTGGAGTAAGGGGCAGGACCACCAAATGTGTAACATAGAGCCCTCATCTTGTTTACATCTCCAACATCTGTCAGAGGCATTAGATGAAATTTTATGCAGAGTTTTGGGGGTCCTATACCATCTGGTAATGATCTTGAATCCACTTTCTTGTGTGGCTACATTTAGCGACCCTTTGTGCGCGTAGAGATAAATAGTTTCCCAGTCATTCTCAGTCAGATTTACGTTTAGATCTCTTTCCCAGGCTTTACAGGAAGAGCTGGAGAAATCAGTATCGTCTTCAAAGAGTGAATTGTATACAGTCGAGATGATATGTCTGCGTGGGGACGTTTTTGTACATAGAGTTTCTAGTGAAGTAAGAGGTCTTGTCCAGTGATGGACATTATCTTTGTTGACTAGAAAGTGCCTGATCTGGATGTAGTTCCAATGAGATATTAGAAATGGTTCTATGTCCTTTAGTATGTCCTCTCTTGGGAGGAATTTACCCTTTTTAAAGAATTGTTTTGAAAGTATGTCTTTAGATGGCCATTGATGTGTTGGGAACGATTTTTCCATACCTGGAGGGAAGTCAGGGTTATGTTGCAGCGGGGTGAGAGGGCTAAGCCATGGAGAAGGACTTTTGAGTTTAAAGGTGTTACGGAAGCTTTCAAGTGTAGGTCCAATAAGGGGGTGCGTTTTAATGAAATTTGAGTGAAATTTAGGATTGATCCAAGGTAGATTTTTTAGTTCGTGGGGATATTGCGCTTTTTCAAGGGCAACCCAGTCTTTCACTGTTTGGTGAATATTCCAGTCCACAATTCTCGTCAAAAGAGCAGCTTGATGATATTTTCTAAGGTCAGGTAAGGCTATACCTCCTCTACTCTTGGGTAATGTTAGTCTTGAAAATTTGATTCTAGGGGGTTTACCTCTCCAAATAAATGAGGAGCAAGCCTTTCTGAATGCGGCAAAAAACGATAAGGGAATTTTGATTGGGATGGTCTGCATAATATAAAGAAACCTTGGCAAGATGGTCATTTTAATTAGAGCGGCTCGGCCAAACCAAGACACATTTAAGGCATTCCATCTTTTCAAGTCCTCCAGTGTTTCTCTCAGAATGGGTTTGAAGTTGAGATGAAAAAGATCATTCAGGTTTGATGAGATTTCAATACCCAAATAAGTGATGCTGTGGTTAGCCCATTTAAATGAGAAGTTTTTCTTGCACAATTCTACATTCGTGTCTGAGGGTAGGGAGATGTTGAGGGCATTGGATTTGGAGTGGTTAATTTTTAGGTTGGATAATAAATGAAAGTGGTCTAAGTCTTTAAGGAGGTTAGGAATGGAGATCAGGGGGTTTGAAAGGAAGAGGAGCATGTCGTCAGCGAAGGCTGCTATTTTATATGTTTTGTCGTGAATCTCGATTCCAGCGATATCTTTATTTGATCTAATTTTATTAAGCAGGGGTTCAAGTGTAAGGACGAATAAAAGTGGAGATAAGGGGCATCCCTGTCTTGTTCCATTGCGAAGGTTGAAGGCGTTCGATAGGTGGCCGTTGACCCTAACTCTTGCTGTTGGATTAGAGTATAGGACCTTGATATATGATCTCATTTGAGGCAGGAAGCCAATGTGCTTCATTACTGCATCAATGAAGTCCCAGGCCACTCTATCGAACGCCTTTTCGGCGTCCAGGGACAAAAAGAATCCCTGTTTTTGTTTAGAGGTCAGCCAATGGTTTATGTTGAGAGCTTTTATCGTGTTGTCTCGCCCTTCCCTTCCCGGGATAAATCCCACTTGATCCAGGGAAACTAAGGAAGTTAACAAGGGGAGGATCCTATTTGCCAGGATTTTAGCGTAGATTTTTACATCGACATTTATTAAGGAAATAGGCCTGTAATTGGTAACTTGGGTTAAATCTTTCCCTTCCTTGGGTATTACTGTTATGTGTGCTTCTAAAAGCTGTTTGGGGGGATGTTGTTCTGAGTGGAGCGATTGGAAAGTTTTTAGAAATTTTGGTTTTAATAAATCTGTGAAAGTCTTATAGTATTGTAAGGGAAGACCGTCTGGGCCCGGGGCTTTTCCTATCTTCATCTCTTTGAGGGCCCTATCGAATTCTGCACCTGAGATGGGTTTTTCTAGTTTTTTTGCAGTATTCCCAGATATTCGGGGTGGGCCATATTGATCTAGGAATTCCTGTATGAGTTTCGCTCTCTCACTTGAATTCTGTGGGCATTTAGGGTTGGAGGGAATGTTATAGAGATTTTGGTAGTAGAGCTCGAATTGTTTTGCAATCTCATCATTAGAGGAACACACACCGCCTTGTTTGTTACCTATCTGATGGATGGTGTGGGCGGTTTTCTTGTTTTGGACGGCTTTCGCAAGCAGCCTGCCACATTTATTCCCTTGCTCGTAGTATATTTTGTGTCTTAATATATATTGGCGTTTAATTTTCATATTTAACTCATCAGATAGGAGTGATCTGGTGCGCGTTAGTTCCTCAAGTGCTGAGACCGCCAGCGTTCGCTTGTGAGTGCGTTCTAACTGGTGGATGCGTTCTAGCAGGGATCTTATTTTGGATTGTTGTTCCTTTTTAATTCTAGACAGTTTTTTGATAAACTCTCCTCTTATGACACATTTGTGAGTCTCCCATTGTGTAGTCAGCGAAGTTTCATCATTTTCGTTGCGCAGAAAAAAATCGTTTAACACTTCTTTAAACTCAAGAACGTCAGAGGGGTTTTTCAGTACCGTGGTATTAAGTCTCCATGTCTTAGTTATTGTGTTTTTTTCTGGGAATGTCAGAGTCATGGTTATTGAATGATGGTCCGAGAAAGTCATAGATTCAATTTTGGAGTCTGTCAGAAGTGGAAGGTCGGGCTGTGAGAGGAGGAGATAGTCAATCCTAGAATACTTCTGGTGGATATTAGAAAAGTAAGTATAATCTTTAGTCTGGGGGTTCAGGATTCTCCAGGTGTCATGTAACATAAGGTCTTGGAGTTGGATCTTAATTTGTTTCAGGGCCTTAAACGGAAGAGTCGATGAACCATTGGAGGTATCTAAAAGGGGATTTAAAGAAGTGTTAAAATCTCCCCCAAATATCAGGGTTCCTGAGGTAAAAGTCGTCAGAAGGTCTTTGATTTTGCGGAAGAAGGCGACCTGTCTCACATTTGGGGCATAGACATTGGCGATGGTAATGGGGTGCTGTTTTAGCTTCCCTTTCAGGAAAATATATCGACCTTCGGGGTCTATTAAGGTGTTGTCAATCTGGAATGGGGTCCGTCTGGACATCAGTACCGAAACACCTTTCGTCTTGCCAACTGGATTGGTGGCGTGAATTGAAGTCGGATATCTATTGTCTTTTAATTTTGGAATTTTATCTGATCTAAAGTGTGTCTCTTGTATAAGAACAATGTTCGCTTTTCGCTTGGATGCTTCGTTAATAAGTTTAGTTCTCTTTTCGGGGATATTGAGTCCTTTTGCATTTATGGAAAGAATTTTTAATGATAGAGGGACAGAATGCACCTTGTCTGGGGACATATTGTCTACTTATGTATATCTGGGTCTGTTATCTGAAGAAAAAAATAAATAAATAATAATAATCGGTGAGGGGGAGGGGTTAGAAGTAAAGGGGTAGAGCGTGGGGGGGAAGAACCGGGGATAGATATAGGCTCACTAACCTATCCTATTTGTCTAAGGTCCGGTATGTTCAAAGGGTGGTGGATTAGACACCCCTTGTGTGGGTGCGAGGCTCGTATGGAACTCGATGGAGCTATATGAAAGAATGAAACAGATTCGGTTTTATCCTATCTATCACGCCCTCTCTCTCAACTCCTGTCTAGGTTGACTGTGTGTACTGGCACAGTGAAGCTGTAAATAAAAAATGAATGCAATTGGCCGTGAGTTAAATGACTGAGGCACATATGTAAACATTGCATCAGTAAATATTCTCGCTTTAATTTTCCATCCTTTTTCTAAGTAATATGAGTGGGTCCTGAATATAAGACCTGCTGAAGGATTTGAGGTACATATGCATCTTACTATTATGCAAGTAGTACGGTAACTTAAAAGAGAACCAAATTTAACCTGTCAGTGAAATAAAGAACTTCCGCCACTAGATGGCTGTATTACAACATAAACCAAAAACCAGCACAAAAATAATTAAGAGAATAATACGGCTTCCTCTAAGAACTTTAGAAATAATACCTTTTCTTATTATAGCAATGCAGTTTCAGACAGACCCCAGACATGACAGATGCTTCTCTCCTTAGGTCAAAAACGATCACCGCCATTAAATTCCCCAGGGCCATTCTCACAGTGGTATCCCAGATGAGCTGTAATGTACAATGCGAGGATGGCCTCTGAGAAGCATTGTAGCAGGAATACGGGGTGAATTACGTTATATGGCGATGACGCAACTGTATTAAAAATATACATTGAGGCCTATGTCCAGATAGGGCGTAAACTGAGTGTCATTATTCAGGATTAGTGAATCTGCACCGCATTTTATCAGTAAAATATGAACATTGATATGTCAAATATGCAAATATAGCAAACTTATGGTGATCTACCATACCCTGAGCAATAAGAAGAGAAAAGAAAAAAAATAAAAATAAAGAAAAAGAGAAAAAAAAGAAGGCTGAATGGAATACACAATACTCTGTCAGGCTTTGACTCACGTGATGGTAAGGCAGAAGTAAACCATAAAGCAAAAAAAAAACCTGATACATTCCCAAGTGATCGATCATTCCCCCCCCGAACGAAATAGAGCGTAGACAATATAAAAGAAAGTTAAGAGGTAGGGCTTCTTCGGGATTATGCCCAAAGTGGATGGGGTTAATAGTCACCACACCTCATCATTCAGTTAAACATTTTGTTCCAGTCACAATGTCGAAAGTCATCGTTATATAGTTATCAAAGTGGATTGTGGACAAAACAGTTTAACATCGTGTCATGCAAAGTGACCAACAAAGAACATTATAACCGATAGCGAACAGCCCGCTCATATGAAGTTTGTGTTCCTTACAATCAGGGCGGGGAATACCAACGTACCTATGCAGTAGGGTGTACTCACATGACACGATGAGCGGGGCAAGATTCTTGCCAGACACAGTATTTCACCAGTCCTTTCCCCCAATGACCTTCCTCCATCTGGAAACATAAAATGGGGGAGGAGGAGGACTGTTTTACTAAGTGCTGTGTCAAGTCTTGGTGCAGGTGTGTAGATACCATGAGTAGCCGACCGGGTAAGCCTTGAGAGCCTTTGTGGGAAACTAATTTCAAACAGACTGAACAGATTTAAGAGAAAGGTATAAAGAAACTTGTAATTAGTTCCGGGCCTTCATGAATCATGTATCCATATGGTCCATATGGTCTTGTCGATCCATGCGATCTCTACGTCTGGGTGGAGAGTTACCATTGTTATCCTGGGCGTCGTTTCTCCTATTGCGTTGAGGGGTAGGTGATCTACGTCGGCGGTCTCTGTTCCGTTGCGCTTTTGGCGTGTTGCTACCCGCAACTGCTATCCAGGGCGTCATTTATCATAAAGGAGTCATACCATTCCGGGACTTCTACGATCGGGATGTTCAACATTTCACAAAATGGTCTGATGTCATCCGGTGTGCGCAAGAGCGCGGTGTGGCCTCTCAATGTTGCGGAAAGACAGAAGGGGGAATTTCCATCTATATGGGATTCCCCTGGTGCGTAGCTGGTCTGTCAGAGGGCGCAGGGCCCTGCGTTGCCTCAGCGTTATATTTGACAGGTCTTGGAATAGTTTTATTTCAATTCCATTAAAGATGATTCTGTTTTTTCCCTTGCTTTTTTTTTTAAGTATAGCTTCTTTCAGGGGAAAGTTCACTAAACAGCATATTATGTCTCTTGGCGGGTCATTATCCATTCCCCTGGGTCTGAGAGCTCTGTGGATTCTTTCATACTCAATGGGGGATTCTAGGGGTCTATCAAGCACTTCATTAAAAATTGCTGTAGCTGTCTGTTCCACAGGGTTCTGATCAGCCATTTCAGGGACCCCCCTAATCCTTATGTTGTGGCGACGCCCCCTGTTATCCAAATCTTCTAAGTGGCGGGTAATGTCGATCAGATGAGTAAGATGCATATCAGAGTGTTTTTGTATCTGTTTTATTGCTTCAGCATGTTTTATTGTGGCCTGCTCAGTTGCCCCTGTTCTTGCAGCAATGCCCTGTATGTCTGCCCTGATCTCTGTAATGGCTGCAGAGAACGAGGCTTTAATGTCCATTGCCATAGCCTGCAAGTTTGCCTGCAGGTCGGTGAGGCTGAGGTCTTGTGGGGGTTGTGAGGGAGAAGGATGGGAGTTCTGGTGCCCGCTGGCGGCGATCGCGCCGTTCATCGTAAGGCCTGGTACTGCGGGCGGGCCGGGAGGCTTAGGCGAGGCCGCGGCTTTCGGGCCTTCCCCTGGATGGGTCCGGAACATCGCCGGAATAGTAGCTGCAGGCGGATGGTTGGGCTCCATCTGTTGCTGAGGTGATGGGGGAGACAATCTCACCTTTTAGATGTGCGTTTGCTGTTAGTAAAGCGGCCGATGGCTGACGATTACAGCTCCCTGTGCCAGAGGACTCGGATTAAGCGTCCATCGCGTTCCGGTACCAGGCCACGCCCCCCACCAAATTTAATGAAAGAAGTAGAAATCTATGGGAAGATGTCAAATTTTAAAATAAATTACAGTAAATCAGAGGCGATGGGAGTCGCTCTCCCGGAGTTGATTAAAACCGGTTTAGAACATAGCTTTAAATTTAAATGGACGACCAGGGCACTGAATTATTTGGGAACACAAATGCCACCAGACTTAAAGGATACTTTTGAGTTAAATTTTAAACCATTACTGAGTACAGTTAGAACAATGCTGGATGGATGGAGTAGAGGGATGCACTCTTGGTTCGGGAGATCCAATATTTTAAAAATGAGTGTAGTGCCAAAATTCCTCTATCTTTTCCAAGCGCTACCAATTCAGATCCCCATGGCATACTTCAATCAAGTCAGGGCTTTATTTATGAAATTTATATGGGGGAGTAAAAGGCCTAGGATTGGTAGGAAACTATTGATCCTACCCAAGAAGGCTGGTGGAATAGCAGCACCGGATATGCTAAAATACTATCAAGCAGTCCAGCTGGGAAGGATAGCCGATTGGAGCAGACATGGGGATTATAAACTATGGATTACTTTAGAGCAACAAATGAGCCCAGTACCGTTAAATAGGGCAATATGGTGTTATTCAGCATTACCCCTTATAGTTAAAACCCACCCTACGATAGGTCCAACATTATGGACTGGAAATAAAGTATGTTATAATTCAAAATTTTCGACTAAAAACTCCCCCCTCTATCCAATAATAGGAAATCCAGAATTTCAGCCAGGCATGGAGTCTCAAATATTCAAGAAATTAAGAGATAATGGAAGATTTCAAGCCTCTCACTTTCTAGGAGAAAGGGGATGGAAAACAATAGGAGAAATTTCACAAGGGGGATATGAAATCCCGATATGGCAAGCGCGACAATTACGACATTTTTTGGAGACTCTAGGTGGTGCAGAAAAGTACAGACGCCCACTTACAAAGTTTGAGGAGTATTGTGGAGGAGCGGAACCATTGGCTCATATGGTCTCGAAAATGTATACACTGTTGACTGCACCACCGGAAGATTTTAGAATGCCAAGCCTCGCCAAATGGGAGAGAGATTTAGGCCAAACCTTTTCCCCAATACAATGCCAAAATATCATAAATTTAGCGTTAAACTCCTCAAGATGTACGAAAATACAAGAATTAAATTATAAAATATTAACAAGGTGGTACTATACGCCAGCGGGTCTAAATATATTCTTTTCTGAAATTTCAGAGAGATGCTGGAGAGGGTGTGGGGAGAAAGGGACAATGTTGCATATATTTTGGGGGTGTCCAATAATACAACAATTTTGGGAAACAGTACGGAGAATTACCCAATCACTTACAGAACATCAGATTCCAGATGACCCCTCATTCTTCCTATTACATCATACAGAAATTTCTTTGAAAAGATATACAGGATCAATGATAGGTCATCTGATAAATGCGGCTAAAAGTTGCATTGCAATAAAATGGAAAGACCCGGAAGCACCTCCAATATCTATGTGGCTTAAAAAAAGTAAGGAAAATAGGAATAATGGAGAAACTCTTACCGAGGCCAATAGATAAGAAAGAGCAAAATAAAATAATATGGGCACCCTGGAAATTATTTGTACAATCGGAAGAAGGTAAAAAGTTACTAGGGGAGTAAGAATAAAGATTAGAGGTCGAGGAAAGAAGGGAAAGGGAGGAGGGAAGGAAAGATGAAATTTCTCGCCGAGGGGGGGACAGCGGAGGGGGGGAGGGTTGTTGTGTTATGGGGTTATGTCTGTGGTATTTGTTTTTTTTTTTTGTCTCCTTCTTCCTCTCCTCTTCCCTCCATGTCCGTGGGTGTACGCGGATGGAGGAGGAGAAGAGGTGGAGATGGGGGTCTTGAGGAGGGGATAAGGGGGGAGGGATTGAGGGGATAAAATAGGGAAGGCAACGTGATGGAGATAAAAGAGGGAATTTGTCGAATACATAGAGAATATATGGACAATCAGGGAGGAGATGGAACATTTGGGGAAGTTTGAAATTTAGTTAAAAGTTGAAATAGTATTTTGGTTTCTATATCTCCCCTGGGGGGAATGGAAATTGCTTGTGATATAAAATATTATAATTTCCCTCTGCTATAGACCAGGAATAGTAAAAGAGTTTAAGATAGAGATGTATTATAATGTCCATATATAAATAAGCTGTTGTATTGGATTCTGCATATCCCGTTTTCTTGTGTTTTTCGTGTTGCTTTCTTGTTTATAAAAATAAATAAAAGATAATTATAAAAAAAAAAGGATAGCGAGCTCCCTCCAGCCAATGTCTCCATTCCTCCAAAGCTAGCTTTATGGCTAACAGTTCTCTGTTGCCTATATCATAATTGCGCTCTGCTGGGGAATATTTACGGGACAGGAAGGCGCAGGGGTGGATGGCAGAAGTTACAGGGTCCTTTTGTGACAGAAGCGCCCCCACCCCTACTTCGGATGCATCTACCTCCACAATAAAAGGCAGCTCAGGAACAGGATGGCAGAGGTAAAGGCTTTCTTCAACTGAGTGAAGGCTGTCTGGGCTTCAGTAGTCCATTTAAACTTAGCCTGAGACTTCCTTGTGAGAGAGGTGACGGGATGTGCAATAGTGGCAAAATTCTTAATGAATTTCCGATAGAAATTTGCAAAGCCCAGGAAGCGCTGAACTGCTTTCAGGTCTGAAGGTGATGCCCAGCCTAAGATGGCTTGAATCTTGGCTGGATCCAAGGTTAGGCCTGTGTCAGAGATTAGGTAGCCCAGGAAAGGTACTTGTTTGACATGAAATTAACATTTTTCAGGCTTAACAAAAAGGGAATGAGCCTTTAATCGGGCCAACACTGAGCGGACGTGCCTCTGATGCGTTTCAAGATTGGGAGAATATATCAAAATATTATCCAAGTATACAAGCATAAAGCGACCCAACAGATCACGGAAAATGTCATTCATAAAGTTTTGAAAGACAGCTGGTGCATTCCTGAGACCGAAAGGCATGACAAGACATTCGTAGTGGCCATCCTTGGTGTTAAAGGCCGTCTTCCACTCATCTCCTTCACGGATGCGCACTAGATTATAGGCTCCCCTTAGGTCTAGTTTGGAGAAAATCTTTGCTTCCTGGATTTGGGAGAACAACTCTGTGATGAGAGGGAGAGGGTACCGATTGGGAATGGTTATTTTATTTAGACCTCTGTAGTCAACACAATGTCTTAGACCCCCGTCCTTCTTTTGGACAAAGAAGCAACCTGCGCCTGCGGGAGAAGTAGAGGGACGGATGAAACTTTTAGCTAGGTTTTCCTGGATGTATTCTTGCAAAGCAAGGTTCTCTGGTTCGGACAATGGAAAGACTCTCCCTCGCGGAGGTGTAGTGTCAGGCAAAAGGTCAATGGGACAGTCATAACTGCGATGAGGTGGTAAGGTGTCAGCACTCCCTTTAGAAAACACATCCTGAAAGTCCTTATAACAAAGTGGAATCTGTTCCATTCCCACTTGACAAGTAGCAAGTCGAACAGGGTGCTGGATGCAACTTATATCTTATATCAGGCTAGCAGCAGACAACAGTTCAGGTGTGCTAATATGCCTATAGTTCAATAACAAGAGCACATACCATGAGCAGGTCTTGAGAAGCAGGTCAGCGCTGGGACTTGTAGTTCACCACAGATGCAGGGTTGAGACGAGCGGGATAGCTGGCACTTGTAGTTCACTGCTGAAGTAGGTGTTGTGATGAGCAAGAAAGCTGGAACTTGTAGTTCACCGCAGGTGTGGATGTTGGTGGTGTTGCTGGTGCTAGTAGTGCACCGCTGCAATGGATGTTGCTTAAAGGAGTCAGGCAAAGCGTGGTCTAGGCAAGCCGAGTCATACACGGATAGATCAGTTCGAAAGGTACCAAATCGGAAGCCACAAGCAGGGTCAAACAAGCCGGGTCATACACAAAGTTTACAGATTAACAGGTCAGGCTGGATCACACAAGGCAAGCAGAGTAACTCTATCACGAGCACTGATTGGGTGAAAACACAGGTGTTTTAAAGGAGAGCTGGCCAATCAGTGTTTCCCAGCCAAGGCTGTGTCAGGTGAGTGCGCTGGGTCTAGAGGGATCCAGTACTGACAGTTCCCTGATACGTGAATCGCAATGAGAAGGGGAAACCCCATTGGTATTTTATTTTGCGGTTTTGTAGCTCCACTAGGAGAGGTTTCATAGCCCTTCTTTTAGCTATAGTCAGTTGCGATATATCTGCAAAAATCTGATAGTTGTGGCCCTGAAATGATAGGCATTCCTTTCCTCTGGCAGCTTCCAGTATTTGTTCTTTTGTCTTGTAGAAGTGAAATTTTGCTATTATGTCCCTAGGGGGACCGTCTGCTTTCTTAGCGGTGAGTGCCCTGTGTATTCTGTCCATTTCTAGCCTTTCTACCGGTATTCCAGGGAGTAGTTCTTGACATAATGCCAGGGTAGTGGCTTGCAGGTCTGTGACTGACTCAGGGATACCTCTAAACCTTAGGTTAGACCTCCTGGCTCTGTTCTCAAAGTCCTCCAATCTGCTTTGCAGCATTACATTTTCCTCTTTAAGAGTGTCTATTTCTGACAGGCATTCTTGGGTGTATATTTCTATTTCTTCCACTCTAGTTTCCAGGTCTTCCGTGCGGCTGCCTAGCTCCCTGATTTCCTTCGTAAGGTTGGCTGTAATCTGGTCTGAGGTGACTTGCAGGGCTTTGTGGAGCATTCTTTCAAATTGTTTTAATATACCTGAGGGAATTGTGGCGTCTTGTGTTGTTGATAGTTTTCCCACATTCCTGTCATCCTCCTCACTATCTGAATCCAAGTTACTGAGGGATGCCATAAATGTAGCAGTTTTAGCAGCTTTGGCTGTGCTTTTGTATGCCTTCTCTGAGGTGCGGCTCTCTGAGGGGACAGGTGCCTTCTTTGCGGCGCTCTTAGCCTGCTGAGCGCCGCTGACAGGATTTGTTTTGTCCTTGTTTCTTGCTCCCCCCAGCACCATTTTTCGAATAAGAAGTGTCCCTCACCTCTGTGGAAGATGTACCGAATCCCCGTTCGTTTTCGCCGTGATTTTCGACACTTTATCGGTGGGATTTTCTCCTTCACGGAGTGGAGCTCTAGCCCGGCATGTCCGTTCCGCTAGGCTTCGCGCATGCGCCCTCTTCAAAATGTTTCAACACTTTTTTTAAACTAAGTTTTATTTATATATATATATATATATATATATATATATATATATATATATATTGTATATAGAATAGTGTGGAAACTTTTTGAGGACTATATATATATATATATATATATATATATATATATATATATATATATATATATATATATATATATATATATATATATATATATACACATGCTGTATATAAAAAAAAATTGCAACATATTTCTTTTAAAAAAAAAAAAAATATATATATATATATATATATATATATATATATATATATATATATATATATGGCCAGATTCAGAATTAGTTACGACGGCGTATCTCGCGATACGCCGCGTAACTTCTAAACTGCGCCAGCGTATCTATTTTCTGTTTTCAGAAAACAAGATACGCCGGGTTTGAGCTATGATACGAGCGGCGTAATTGTTTTACGGCGTCGTATCTTAACTGCATATCTACGCTGGCCGCTAGGAGCGTTCCCGCTGATTTACGCCTAGAATATGAAAATCAGCGAGAGACGCCTATTCACGAACGTACGCCCGGCCGACGCAGTAAAGTTACGCCGTTTACGTAAGGCGTTTTCCGGCGTAAAGATAAACCACCAAAAAGATGGCGCAGCCAATGTTAAGTATGGACGTCGGGACCGCGTAGAATTTTTCAGATTTTACGTTGTTTGCGTAACTCGTCCGTGAATGGGGCTTTACAACCAATGCGTCTTAGCGTCGTAATTTGGAGCATGCCCACTGGGATACGTCCACAGACGGCGCATGCGCAGTTCAAAAAAAGCGTCAAAAACGTGGGGTCACAACACATTTCCATAAAACACGCCCACCTCATCCACATTTGAATTACCCGGGGTTACGCCGGCCCATTTACGCTACGCTGCCGTAACTTAGCTTGGTGAATACAGCACTTGCCTCGCACAAAGTTACGGGCTACGTGAATCTAGCCCATAGTGTTCAAAAAGTTTCCACACTATTCTATTTATTTATAAATATATATATACAACTTAGTTTAAAAAAAGCATTGAGACGTTTTAAAGAACGCGTGTGGGATGTTTTTTTATTTGTTTTATTTAAATAAATTCAAAGAGAACAGTTTTTATCATACTTGGTCCATTTGGTCTAAGTTTTGACATTTATCTAGAACAGTGGTCTCAAAGTACCGGCCCGTGGGCCATTTGCAGCCCGCGGACCAGTTAAAAATGGCCCGCAGGCAGGGCGGGGGGGTGCCGCGGAAGTGGGGGGAGTAGATTTCCTTCACATGCAGAGTAGCGCAGGAAGCGTCTCTGTCATAAGTTCACTTCTCTGTCTCTCGCTGCGGCTGCTTGCCGCCCCCCCTCTCTTCTCGTCCAATCACATTTGCTTGTGATTAGTGATGAGCGGAATACGCCATATTACGCCATGTACCCTGATTGTGCCCCCATGTACTCTGATTGTGCCCCCATGTGCCCCATGTACCCTGAGTGTGCCCCATGTACCATGATTGTGCCCCATGTATGTGACGTCATGTGCCCCATGCACCCTGATGTGCCTTAATGTGCCCCATGTACCCTGATGTGCCCCATGTGCTCTGATGCACTCCATGTACCCGGATGTGCCCTGATTGTGCCCCATGTGCTCTGATGCGCCGCATGTACCCTGATGTGCCCTGATTGTGCCCCATGTGCTCTGATATGCCCCATGTACCCTGATGTGGCTGATGTGCCGCATGTACCCTGATGTGCCCCATGTACCCTGATGTGCTGGGCTCTGTACCCTGATGTGCTGTGCCCTGTACCCTGATGTGCTGGGCTCTGTACCCTGATGTGCGCTGTGCCCTGTACCCTGATGTGCTGGGCTCTATACCCTGATGTGCGCTGTGCCCTGTACCCTGATGTGCTGGGCTCTGTGACCTGATGTGCTGTGCCCTGATGGTGAGTGGTCAGTGTGTAGCGTAGTGGTCAGTGGGGTTTGTAGTGGTCAGTGTGCAGTGTAGTGGTCATTGTGTAGTGTAGTGGTCAGTGTGTAGTGTAGTTGTCAGTGTGTAGTGTTCAGTGGTCAGTGTAGTGTGCAGTGTAGTGGTCAGTGTGCAGTGTAGTGGTCAGTGTGTAGTGGTCAGTGTGTAGTGTAGTGGTCAGTGTGCAGTGGTCAGTGTGCTGTGTAGTGGTCGGTGTGCAGTGTAGTGGTTGGTGTGCAGTGTAGTGGTCAGGGTTAATAATGCATCCACTGACACCAGTGCTGGGGGTAAAAATGCATCCGCTCACACCAGTTCTGGGGGTAAAAATGCGTCCGCTCACACCAGTGCTGGGGGTTAATAATGCGTTCGCTGACACCAGTACTGTTGTTTTTGAAGTTTGTATGCGGACCCCCATGGGATATGAAAACTTGTCTTGTGGCCCTCAGGTAATTTGAGTTTGAGACCCCTGATCTAGAATGTTTCTAAATTGGGTTAAAGGAAATTCTACCACTGTTTAGCTATGTTGAAGTGAGTATAATTGTTTGTTTTCATAATTTAGCCCCCCCCCCCTTTTTTTTGAATGTTGGATTATTTATACTATAATCACAACATCTGATCTGTTTTATAAGCTAATATAGAACACTTTTTTTATATATACTTTATATAGGGAATATATGGGATTAAAGGTATACATTGTACCCTGAAAATATATGAATGAATGAATGAAAAACTTATATAGCGCGACACATGAAAACTAAATCGCCTCTGGGCGCTCGTTGTTCCAGTATCTCATAACTTCAAAAGAGCAGAGTTTTAATCTGTCTTCTGAAGGTTTGGTGGTTTTCCTCCAAACGAATGCTGGTTGGTAAAGTGTTCCATAGTCTGGGACCTTGGACCGCAAACCTTCTTTCTCCTTTGGACTTAAATCTGGCCTTGGGTACTTTGACCAAATTTTGGTCGCTGGATCGCAGAACGCGATTGGGATTGTGGGCTTCTATTTTATCGCAAAGATATTGCGGGGCTTTTCCATGGATGCATTTATGAGTCAGACAGAGAGCTTTAAAAGCAATTCTGTCTTTTACAGGCAACCAGTGGAGGGATCTCAGAGAAGGGGAGATTGATTCCCATGTTTTTTTTCCAGTCACCAGTCCGGCGGCCGTATTTTGGACGACTTGCAGATGAGCGCTTTGGTACTTTGGGAGTCCGAGGTAAAGGGCATTTGCATAGTCCAGTCTGGAGTTCACAATTGTTCCCACCACGACTGCTACGTCTTCTTTGGGAATGAATGGATTAAGTCTGGGTAGTAGGCGCAGCAGATGGTGAGATCCGCTGACTACTGACCCTATTTGTGCGTCCATTGTCATGTGGGTGTCGAAAATGACTCCGAGACTTTTGACTTTGGCGCTAGGGGTGATGATTTGGCCCAGAATGGGCGGGGGAGTCCAGGTTGTTGCCAGCTGACTCTTGCGACTGGCCTGAAACAGAAGAAGTTCTGTTTTGGAATTGTTGAGTTTAAGATAACTCTTAGTCATTCAGTTTTCTATCGAAGAGAGACAATTCTCTAAGCTGCTATGATGATCCTTTCTATTGCAGATGCGAAAATAGAGTTGCGTGTCATCTGCATATGAGTGATAAAGTAGTTGTTGACTACTGATGACTTCAAAGAGAGGACGAAGATAGATGTTGAAGAGCACCGGTGACAGGGGTGATCCTTGGGGGACTCCACATGACACCGGGCGTTTTCCAGAAGTGAACGGTCCCAATTTCACGGTTTGTGATCGGTTTTCCAAAAAGGAGGAAAACCATGGTAAATCACCCTCTGTGACTCCGGCTACCTCAGCCAGCCGAGTCAGTAGCAGTTTGTGATCTACCGTGTCAAAGGCTGCACTTAGGTCCAGCAGAACCAGGAGAGAAGATTCTCCTTTGTCTGCGGCCTCAAGAACGTCGTCCCATATTTTGAGCAGTGCTGTTTCCGTCCCGTGTCCGGGGCGGAATCCCGATTGCAGTGGGTCAAGTAGGTTGTGGGTATCTAGATGCTGTTGCAGCTGTTGTACCACTACTTTCTCCATTACCTTGGAGAAAACGTTTAGCATTGTTATGGGACGGCGGTGCGTTGGGTCCTTGGGATCCAGGGTAGATTTCTTCAATATGGGCTGGATTATGCCCTCTTTCAGCAGGGAGGGCACTATGCCTTCCTTAAATGACTGGTTTATAAGCTGCGTAATGGGAGGCGCCAGGATATCGGCACATTCCTTTAGCAGCTTAGTGGGGATGATATCATTAGGCTATGTGCTGTTACGCAAAGCGCCGATGATATTTTCTGTGGCATCGATGGAGATGGGTTCCAGAGTGAACTTTGTTGGTTGTAGAATGTTCCTCTGGGTGTTGTGTGGTTGCTCAGGGGTATTGTTTTGCAGAATGCTTTCCCGGATTTTCTCAATTTTATTGATGAAGAAATCCGACAATTCATTGCAAAATTCTTGAGTGTCTGATTTGGGGGCTTCCAGACATCCTGGATTCATGGTCTGCGAGACCAGCTTGAAGAGTTCCCGGGGGCGGTTTAAGGCGCTGTTGATAGCCTTGGAAAAATAGTTTTTTCTTGGCTTTGAAGATTTCTATGTGGTATTTTCTTGTTGCTACTTTGTAGATGGAGAGGTTCGCCTCAGAAGCGTTTCTTTTCCAGGCAGCTTCTGCCCTTCTACGCTCTTGCTTTAGTAGCGACAGCTGGTTGTTGAACCAGCCTGCCTTGTTTTTCTGGGTAGGGACTTTGCGTTTTGGTGCTACTAAGTCGGCTGACTGTAGTAGGGCTGCATTTATGGCATCCAGTGTGTCTACGGCAGTTTGACCTGGTTGAATAGTTTTAATTTTATTTCCCAAGGTAGATTTGAAGAGTTCCGAATGGAGCTTCTTCTGAGATCTAGTCCAGTGTGTTGTCACCGGCTTGGGTGTTTTTATCGGTAGGGCAGTTTTGGAAATTATGAATTTAATTGCATGGTGATCTGTCCATGGCAATGGTTCATTTTCCAAAATACTTATTTTCAGATTTTGTCTGAAGATAAGATCGAGTGTGTGACCTGAAGCATGAGTGGGCCCACATACTAGTTGCTGAAGGCCTAATCATTCCAGATGGTCGATACAGGCGTCGGCAACGGGGTCTTGTGAGGAGTTGGCCCAGAGGTTGAAATCCCTGAGCAGCAAAAGGTGTTTGCTGTTCAGGGTGTAAGTGGAGATGAACTCCGTCCATGAGGGTAAAAACTGCGATTTAGGCCCGGGTGGCCTATAGCAGAGAAGAATGTGGAAGGTCTCCTGGGGGTTTGTTTGCAGATGCAGAGTAAGGGTTTCCATAGCTGGAAGTGAGTACTGAAGGGCTGGTTTAGAGATCACAAGATGCGTCTTATGGATCACCGCCAGCCCTCCTCCTCTTTGCCCTATTCTGTTTTCAGTGATAATACGGTAGTTTTCTGGCACCAGTTCTCCTAGAATGGTGTTACAGTCGGCTGTAAGCCAGATTTCTGTAATAAAGAGGCAGTCTAAATTGTTTTGTAGAATGAAATTGTGGATTTCTAATCAGTGTCTTACTGCCGATCTTGTATTGATCAAAGCACATGATATGTGCTTGGGTTGGGGTGGGTAGCTGAATTTTCTGACTGTTGATCGTCGATTGATCCTCAAAAGTTGCTCCAATCTTAGGGCCTTTTTGGTGACGTAGCTATAATGAATTGTTGATAGTGAATCAAGCGTGTGATTATTATTTAAATTTAGAACTACGAACTACCTCTCAAAAACAGGTACTCAATTCATCCACTCGCTTTATCACTAAATTTCATACAGGTTTCAAAACAATGGAGTCAATCCTTAAAAAACATTGGCCCATTCTTTTAGAAGATCAACATCTAAACATGCTTCTACCACCTAAACCCATCACTACTTATCGACGGGCCACCAATCTAAAGAATAAAATAGCCCCGAGCAAATTAAAAGTGCCATTGGCTCAACAATTCATTCCTATGATTTCATTACAAGGGATGTTCCAATGCAAGAAGAAAACATGTAAAACATGTAATTTTGTCAATCATGGACAAAAACAGTTCACCAGCTAAGGAAATACATATTTGAGCAAAGAATTCCTACAACTGTGGTTCGGACTTTGTAGTGTATGCTCTGACCTGCCCTTGTAAATTATTATACATAGGCCGCACCATACGCCCACTTCGCCAACGCTTTGGCGAACATAGAAGAAAAATTGAGGCTGGTAAGGACAAACATAGTGTTCCACGTCATTTTTTGGAACACCATGGTAAATCTACCAAGGGCCTGAAAGTATGGGTTATTGAACAAATATCCAGTAAATATACAGAGGCTGAAAGATTTCATCGCCTATGTGAGAGAGAAACTTACTGGATCTATTCCCTCGATACTTTAAATCCCGGAGGTATGAATGAAGAATTAGAAATTGCCACTATTCTATAGAGATAATATTGTAGAGTAAACATTAATTACTCCTATATCAGTTTTCAAATATAATAATTTTATTTATTTATTTTTGAGATTATATACATTCTAATTAAATCTTGAAATGTCCCACAACATAACAACTCCATATGTACCTCTACTATATATATAATAATTTTTTTATCCCTATTTTATGAGAACAATTATTAATAATAATTTTTAAATCTGTCCCATCCAAATGAAGTTTTTTATATATATTTTCTTATTTTATTAATACAATCAGTCCACATCATTATCTACTAGGTGTTTTCCCTATATTATATCAAGCATCTTTTATTTCAGATAGGCCAATTAATAATGTTTTTATATTTATATTTATATTTATTTTCATTTAGGTAGTACTGAACATTGGTCTGTGATTACTAATTTATTTTCAATTTATATCAATTTATATCTCTTTATTGTGTGCATATGTATTGAAGTTATAAGATATGTCCGTGTATTATTGAGCACAAAAAAACCTCATCAATCTATTATTTCATTGGGTAGTAACAGCAAGTATTATATATAGTACTATTTTTTCATAATTGATGTTATTTTACTATTTAGCCACAAGATGGCGATCACAGGTAGACTTGTATATAAATTGGCCATAGTTTCCTATTACAAACAGCTTGAAAAAGGTGCGCGCCGTGTGTCAGAGATTCAACACACGGCACTTGCATTGAAACGCGTCGTATCCTTGAAGTCCTGCGTGATGACGTCATTCCCCCCTTCCAAGCCGCAACCGTAGCGTCCCTTTGTGCGTTCCAGAGTGTGCTCCAGCTTCCTTCGCTGACACGCTCGCACACAACACCTGCACGTTCCCGGAAATCAGCGCTGTTTGTCCTCTCTGCACAGCACACATCAGCATGAAGATTTTCCTGGGACCCTACCAATCCTCGGCTGGTCTGGACGATTCATGAAGACCTTCATCTTATGCCTGTGTAATTCAACCTTTATGTGAGTGCTTTTATGTTACTTTTTCATTAAAGTCCAGCAGTTTATTTATTGGCGCCTGTCTTTTTATTTGTTTTTTACAGCTAAGCCAATATGCTGGGCAGGGAAAAAAATTCCTTCCTGATCCCTCAGAGGCGATCGGTTGAGACCCTGGATCAAAGCTGATGATTTGTGAGGGAATGGTGTGAAGGGTGTAGTTGCTACTGGGGGGGGAGTACCAAGCTGGCTGACGGCCTGGCACAGGGCCCAAGCCGTGCCTCCAACTGGCTGGAATTAACCCCAGAGAAAGGGGGGGGGGTGTTGGCTGACCCGGAGGTGGATGGGGACTTCCACGGGTAAGGGGGGGGTGTGTTGGGCGAAACACTGGGGACGATGCAGTGTGCTGAAGCGGCGCGCCGCTAGGCCGCAGTTGAAGCCGCGGTCTTTCCTAAGCCGCGGCTCCCGCGGACCTAGCGTGGCTGGCGCGGACCAGCGAAAAACAGCCAAAAAACCAGCGGCGGGGAGGGGGGGACGAGGGGGGTGTCTCGGTTGAGGTCTGCGGTGAGGTGAGCTGATAAAATGCCACGGCTATCCTGAAAGGGACGGCCGCCCTTGATCCTGGGGCGGACAGGCAGGATTTACCTGTAAGATGGAGCCAGATGGTGCACAAAGGAGGGGGGAAGGAGTGCTGGAGACGGCTGGAGGTGGGGGTGATCCGGATCAGATACGGCTGTGCTGGAGCTGGGCTGGACTGGGGAAGCCTGTCTGCCTGCTAGCCTACACCTGCCTGGAGCTATAGCACGCACGCTCCTACTCCTAGGAGTCGTGTGCCGTTGTGAGCTCCTGCTGCTATCCGTCTGCCTAACTCACTGACTCTGTGGACCTGGTGATCCCGGACAGAGTCAGACTCACTGAGATGTGACAGGTCGTGACAGGTACGTAAATATAGATGTTTCTATATATATATATATATATATATATATATATATATATATATACCTGTTTTGTATTTGGTAAATTCTTGTAATATTTATATATATCCTAATAAAATAATATTGAAATAAAAAAATGTATATCAATTTGTCTGGGCATTTCTGATGATATGTAATGTATGCATTTGTTTATATTTTCTGGGATTTAGTATAATATTGCTATATGGCGATAGGTAAGTGTTAGAATGATGTAATACTTTTAATCCTCCACTAGATGGCACTGAGTTTATTGTATGGGACAGGGGCTGCTTTGATGATTCATTTGCTCTTTGGGTTTGACAAAAAGGAAATTGTGTGGTGGGCATATAGAGCGGAGGGGGGGTCTCCAAATTTTTGAAAGAAAGGGCCAGTTTACTGTCCTTTATACTTCAGGGGGGCCAGACTGTGCCCAAAGTAAACAATGGCCGATGTTTGATATTAGGGGAGGAATAGTGCCCCATTGTTGGTGTCAGTAGAATGAATAGTGCCACATTGTTGGTGTCAGTAGAAGGAATAGTGCCTCATTGTTGGTGTCTGTGACAGTAATAATGTCTCAAGGGCCAGCTAAAGGCAAGCAAAGGGCCACATCCGGGCACAGTTTGAAGACCACTGATATAGATTATGGAACTGAAGCTCAAGTTATGATATTGAGAATGAAGCTTTCGGTAAGCGTTTGTTTTGGGCAGAAGTTCGCTGGCGGCTATATTGGATGGGGGTAAGGCCCCAGAGCAGTAAATAAAGAATAGCTTCCTTCCCTCTTTTGTGCTGCTAAACATGGGCTCAAATATCATTAATAGAGAAGTAAGGTATAAACAATGTACATGCAGCACTCAGTCTAGGATGTTTAGATGATCTATATGACAGAAGAGCCATACACAAGATGGGTAAGCCTTGACATGGAACAATGTCTGGGGTGGCCTTTCTAAAGAGGTACTTCTATGATCTCCAAAAAAATGAGGGCACACATAGTACTGCTTCTAGTATATTGTATAAATGGAGGATGCGGCAACCATCTTTGCTGAGGGAAAGATCAGTGAAAGGTGAAGGAGGTACCACCGCCCCTCGTACAGTATATGTTCTGACTCAACGACAAAGCGATACATTTTATCTCCAACTTCATGTAGGCCTTACACAACTTGGTGTACTACTCATACCTTGCATCGATTCACACAGTTTAACTCAATAAATAACTCACTGTTAGAGAGATAGACGATGAATCTTTTTGAATGTTTCGTTTAATGATGGATTTTCATAGGTAGAAAAATTTTGATTTTGTAAGCCACATGGAAAGATGTTTCAGCTTGAAGGTATACAGGGCTAATGATGAGAGAGAGACAGGAAGTGGAGGGGACTATAAAAAACTACGGTGGGAGAAAGAGTTCAGCTAGACAGAAGGGAGCAGAGTTTAAAGACACAGTAATAATAATTTACATAGTGTAACACAACACTCCCCGTCTGAAATCTTTAGATTTCATAATCATGAACTAATATATATTTATATTCAATAAGTCCAATACTGATAAATGTCCCGGAACCTATAATGAAAAACATGCAACAAAACAAGCATAAACATAAGTTCAACAGGATAGAAGAACATGAAGTCCACAGTATGACGTCTTCAAAGAATTCCACAGTTCTGAGTAGAAGCTGTAGATAGCAGAAATGTACTCCCCGCCCTGCCAACAGCATGGCTAGTCCTTGCACTCACCTGGCAAAAGGAGTACTAACTCAGTAGTTGGTCGATTAACGGTATGTGGCAAAACTCCCTTGGTTACCTTGACTTCTACCTTCCGGACTTTGTTATCATCACTGGGCATAACTTTTGTAATAAGACCCATAGGCCACTCATTCCGACATACTTCCTTGTCTTTTAGAAGGATGAGATCTCTAACCTTAAGATTCGGCTTAGATGTTTGCCATTTGTTATGGCCTTGAAGGTGATGAAGATACTCCATCCTCCAGCGATGCCAAAACACATTGGCTGGATGTTGCACCTGCTTCCATTGACGCCTGTAGATATCCTTGGGTTTTATCTCAGTTGAAGATATTACAGCAGATCCAATCTTTTGAGTAAGGCCTCGTACACACGATCGAATTTGTCCGCTGAAAAACGGTCCGATGGACCGTTTCAGCAGACATCTCCGATCGTGTGTATGGGCTAGCGGACAGATTTGTCCACCCGACAGATTTCAAAGCATGCTTTGAAATCTATCCGATGGGAATCTGTCCGCCCGACATGTCTGCTGGTTAGTATACTTACCAGCAGACATGTCGTCCCGCTCCGCCGCCGCCCACCGCCGCCGAATGGATTCGGCGCATGCGCGGAAGTGTTTTACTTCCTGGTGCGGTGACGTGGCGGCGTCAACGTCACCGCCACGTCACCGACACGTCAGCGCGCTCTCTGCTGGCGGGGATTTTGGTTTGCTCGTGTGTACACGCGAGCAAACCAAAATCCCAGCAGACAGATTTGTTCAAATCTGTCGGACGGACAGATTTGAACAAATCTGTCCGCTCGTGTGTATGGGGCCTCAAGAAGCAAAGCTTGAGTAAGAATCATTGGAGCATCAGGGTCTGCGGATACCGGCACTAAAGGTCTTGCATTCACTATGGCAGACACTTCAGCAAGAAAGCTAGACAAAGTATCATGGGTGGGTGGTAAAGACTTGTGAGTCTGCAACATGGAGTCAAGAATTCTTCGTGCTACTCCAATCATTCGTTCCCAGGATCCTCCTATGTGTGAAGAATGTGGAGGATTAAACAACCAAGTACATCCATTGTTGGCCAGAAAATTGTCCAATTGTAGCTCTTTACATGCTCCAACAAAGTTGTGAACACAGTCAGATCTCAATTGCTTAACTGGTCCTCTGACAGAGAAGAATCTTCGTAGGGCACAGATGAAGGAAGAAAAATACATAGACTTGATCACTTCTATGTGTATTACTCAGATTCTGAGACAGGTAAACAATACAGCCCACCTTTTACTATTGGCAGCTTCACCACACGTTCTCCGAGTGAAGACGGACCATGGGCTGAAAACATCTACTCCAACATAGGTGAAGGGTGGATCTGTACTTAGGCAATCAGCTGGTAGACTTGCCATTTGTTGCTGTTGATCTTTTCCTCTTAACTTGTGGCACTTGATGCACCTGAAGAACAAGGAACAAATAAAAAATAAACCTTTAGGGCCAGATACGCCGCCGTCATTTCAAATGTGCGCCGTCGCATATTTACGCTGATTCAGAAAGCAAGATACGCCAAAAAACATGGCTTCAGCCGTCCGACGTAACTTGCCTACGCCGGCGTATCGTGGGCACATAGTTACACTGGACGCATTCGGCGTTCCCATTAAAAATATGCAAATGAGCTAGATACGCCGATTCACAAACATAGTTGCGCCCGGCATATTGATATACGTCGTTTACGTAAGGCGTTCGACCAGCGTAAAGTTACCCTTGCTATATGAGGCGCACGCAATGTTAAGTATGGACGTCAGAACAGCGTCAAATTGTACATCGTTTACGTCGTTTGCGTAAGTCGTACGCGAACAGGGCTGTGCGTAAGTTACGTTCACGTCGTAGGCAGTGTTCGACGTATCTCTAGCCGACGTGATTTTGGAGCATGTGCACTGGGATACGCCCATTTGCATGGGGTCACGGCTCATTGTAATACGACACGTCCACTACAAGCCTACTTTGAATAACGTGTGCTTATGCCGGCCCATTTATACTACGCCGCCGTAACTTAAGGCGCAAGTTCTTTCTGAATACGGTACCTGCCTCTCTAAGTTACGGCGGCGTAGTGTATATGAGATACGCTATGCCCGCCGAAACTTTCTTTCTGAATCTGGCCCTATGTGTCACTTTAAATACAAATACACATTTAGAGGTACACTGACAAAAACTGATCTAGTGGCTACTACATAACGTTTATTAAGACTTTCACTCCATAAAAATGACATTAATAAAGTGCTTTCCGTCACTGTAACGGAACGTCTCACACTCAGCTTGAGTGCTTCCGTCATATACCGCTTCCTATCAGTTTGGATATAGATATCAGATATTCCAGCTGCTCACAAGCACACAACGAGACAAGACTTGTTTGTCTGCTGAACATGGAGTGTTTAATAGAACCAAGAATACAACCTTTTATACAGTTTAAAGGAGGAGGTAACCAGAACATAAATTAACATGAGCTAATTAACTAATCATTTACCCAGACTAGGCGACTCATAGATAGTTACATAGGGCCAGATTCAGGTAGATGGGAGCATCTTCACTCTTGAGTAACGTTTCTCATTTACGTTACTCTGGCGAAATTTTAGGAGCAAGTGCTGTTATTCATGAAGCACTTGCTCCTAAAGTTGCGGCAGCGTATCGTAAATGAGCCGGCGGAATTCAAATTGGGCGGGTACGGGGCGTGTATTATTTAAACTAAGCACGATCCCGCGGCGAACGTACTGCGCATGCGTCGACTGTCAATGCATCCCAGTGCGCATGCTCCAAATTCTGTCAGTGAACATCAATGACGTCAAATCCCCATTCATGGACGTTTTACGCAAGCGACGCAATTTTTTTTTTTCGACGCGATGACGACGGCTATACTTAACATAGGATACTCCACTAGGGGGCTGCTTTATCTTTACGCCGCGTATCGCTTACGGAAATGTCGGAAAGTCACTGCGTCGCGCCCGAATACGATCGTGAATTGCCGATTCCCGCTGATTAACATATTTTTTCGGCGTTAATCAGCGGGAACGCCCCCGGCGCCATTTTTAAATTAAAGTTGCGATGCGATGGCGAAATTCAATTACGCCGCTCGCATCGGAACTCCAACCCGGCGTTTCTTGTTTTCTGGTTACAGAAAACAGAAACGCCGGCTTAAAGTGACAGTTAGGCTGGAGTATCACTGATACTCCAGCCTAACTCTACCTGAATCTGGCCCATAGTTACATAGTTAGGTTGAAAAAAGACACAAGTCCATCCAGTTCAACCATAAAAATAAAATAAAAAATAAACAAAATAAAACACAGTACAACCCCATACACCCAACTCTATACCCACAGTTGATCCAGAGGAAGGCAAAAAACCCCAGCAGAGCAATGATCCAATTTGCTACAGGAGGGGAAAAAATTCCTTCCTGATCCCCCGAGAGGCAATCAGATTTACCCTGGATCAACTTTACCTACAAATCTTAGTACTCAGTTATATTATGTGCATTTAGGAAATAATCCAGTCCCTTCTTAAAGCAATCTACTGAGCTTGCCAGAACCACCTCTGGAGGGAGTCGGTTCCACATTTTCACAGCTCTTAGTGTAAAGAAACCTTTCCGTATTTGGAGGTGAAATCTCCGTATTTGGAGTGCGTCCTTGTCCTCATTGTTGACCTTAAAGTGAATAACTCAACACCAAGTTCACTATATGGACCTCTTATATATTTGTACATGTTGATCATATCCCCCCTTATTCACCTCTTCTCGAGAGTGAATAAATTCAGTTCTTCTAATCCTTCCTCATAGCTGAGCTCCTCCATGTCTCTTATCAGTTTGGTTGCCCTTCTCTGCACTTTCTCCAGTTCTCCGATATCCTTTTTGAGAACTGGTGCCCAAAACTGGACTGCATATTCCAGATGAGGTCTTACTAATGATTTGTACTGGGGCAAAATTATATCTCTATCTCTGGAGTCCATACCTCTCTTAATACAAGAAAGGACTTTGCTCGCTTTGGAAACCGCAGCTTGGCATTGCATGCCATTATTGAGCTTATGATCAACTAAAACCCCCAGATCCTTCTCCACTACAGATCCCCCCAGTTGTACTCCCCCTAGCATGTATGATGTATGCATATTCTTAGCCCCTAAGTGCATAACTTTACATTTATCAACATTAAACCTCATCTGCCACTTAGTCACCCAATTAGACAGAGCATTGAGATTGGCTTGTAAATTAAAGACATCCTGTAAGGATGTTATTCCACTGCATAGCTTGGTGTCATCTGCAAAGACAGAAATGTTACTTTTGATCTCAGACCCAATATCATTTATAAATATATTGAAAAGTAAGGGACCCAGCACCGAATCTTGGGGTACACCACTGATAACCTTGGACCATTTAGAGTAAGAATCATTAACCACGACTCTCTGAATTCTGTCTTTCAGCCAGTTTTCTATCCATTTACAAACTGATATATCCAATCCTGTAGACCTTACCTTACACATAAAATCAAACCATCCCAGCAGGACCTTCTGTGTGGGGAACTGTATCGAACACTTTTGCAAAATCCAAGTATACCACGTCCACAGCCACGCCTTTGTCCAGGGTTTTACTTACCTCCTCATAAAAGGAAATCAGGTTTGTCTGACAACTTCTGTCTTTCATGAATCCATGCTGTCTGCTGCTTAAATAGTTTGTTTCCAGCAAGAAATCATCCATGTGGTCTTTTATTAAACGTTCCAGTATCTTCCCAACTATAGAAGTTAAACTAACAGGTCTATAGTTACTTGGTAAAGACTTTGTTCCCTTTTTAAATATGGGCACTACATTGGCTCTACGCCAATCCAGTGGTACTATTCCTGTCATTAATGAGTCCCTAAATATTAGATACAGTGGCTTTGAAATTTCAGAGCTCAATTCTTTTAGGATCCGTGGGTGGTCCAGGTGCTTTATCCACCTTTATTCTGTCTAAATATTTCTGGACCATATCACTTTTGAGCCATTGTGGATTTGGGGCTGTGTCACTCCCACCCCCATTAAAAGTGTCCCTTTATGTCAAAAATGGTTTTAGATCAGCTAAAAAACAGCGATAATAAACTATAATCACTTGCAGAATTTAGGGATAGCGATTTGTGGGGAAATTCGTCATAAAAAAAAAAAAATTACAGCGACAATTCTGCAACTGAGCAAATTTCTGTGTTTTTGATTTCATTACATTATTGAATAATTTTTACTATAATTATATTATTATTTGTTATAATTATTTATAATTATTTATTATATTATAATTTATAATTAAAAAAAAAAAATTCATGCCTATTAGACTTTTGTTTGGTCAGATTTAAGTAAGTTATTCCTAAGAATTACAAGCCTACAGTATAAAACGCCAAATTTGCAAATAATGGTACCGCTTTCAGCACCTAAAATCTGAAAGAATCATACCGCCAGGGAGGTTAATATATTTAAATAATTTTTTGGGGGTTTGTCCTACTATCTTTTGCAATCTATCGTTCATTTTGAATTTTTGCATCCTTGATTTCCTTTTTACATATTCTATTATATTTTTTGTAACATTTAAACGACACTAGTGTTCCTTCATTTTTATATTTTTTAAAAGCAATTTTCTTATTGTTTATAGCTTTTTTAACTTTGACCGTGAGCCACATTGGTTTTATCTTTAGTTTTTTAAACTTATTGCCCATGGGAATATACTTTGCAGTGAGGTTCCAAAGAGTTTTTTTGAAGAATTCCCATTTCTGTTCTGTGTTCATCGGTGCCAATATTCCCTCCCAGTCCAAGCCCTGGAGAGCAGTCCTCATTCTTTGAAAATTTGCTCTCTTGAAATTAAGTGTTTTTATCTTTCCTGTATGTATTTCTTGCTTATAGTTAACATTAAATGAAATCATGTTATGATCACTGCTACCCAGTGTTCCTTTATCTGAACATTAGTAATAAGCTCTGCATGGTTTGAGATTACCAGGTCCAACAGAGCATCATTCCTGTTCCAGTCAATTTCTGGGTAGTTAAAATCCCCCATTATTATCACCGTCCCAGCCCTTGCAGCCCTTTCCATCTGTGCAAGGAGCCGAGTCTCCACCTCCTCATTAACATTGGGTGGTCTATAACAAACCCCAATGATTAACTCTGAACTACGCACACCTGTATGCAGTTCCACCCATAATGCTTCAACTTCATCAACCTCATCACACTCTCCATCAACCAGGTCCTCTTTCACGCTTGCTTTGAGGTCACTTCTCACATAGAGACAGACCCCTCCACCTTTCCTTTTTACCCTGTCTTTCTGAAAGAGAGATAGCCAGGAATATTAAGATATAACCTTTCAGGGTAGACATCCGTCTCCTCGCTCACCTGCTATACAATACACACCATCATAAGTGTAACCACAGGACATCTTCACACAATAGCAGGGTCAATTGGCAAAGAGAACAAACAGATGGCTGGGGGGGGGAAGGCATTAGCATCTCCTTACACTGTATGTCCCAACAGTATGAATCAGTCACTCTAATGGCATATACAGGGTCCCAGGCATACGATGAACACCTCCTCTCCCTTCTCCCCCTGTATCGGCTGCTGGGAAGTGATCGCCACCTTTTCACCCTAAACCTCCAAAACTGCCAAAGGGCTGGGGCAGAGGTTTTGAACCCTCTGTCTGGGGGCCAGCGCTTTAGCTGGGGAAGTTCCTTGCAACTCCACAGACACTGCTGTTGGTAATGGGCAGAGCATAGTGAAGTGGGGCCCTGATACCAGCTCTTCTGCTGGAGGCTCATCAAGTTGTTCTTTCTCAGCAGAAAAGTCTTTCAAATCCTCTGTCTCTGCAACTGGTGTCTGGGGATAGAGGTTCACCATCCCCTGTCCGTGGAACCCAGAAGATGCTATCGGTGCTGGGCAGAGGTTAGCAGTACTCTGCCCTGCTGTCAGCACTTAATTTTTGGGGATGGCAATATCCAGATTTTCCACTGCCGATTCTCTGGCATACTGCTGGACAGGCACATTCCTCAATCCAAGATCATCCCATGCAGAAACAGGATCATCAAGGTCAGTCAGCACTTGCTGCATCCACCATAAGACCTCCACGTCCAAAGCTACGGGGGCAGGTTGGCAAAGCACACTGTTACTCTGCCACTTTAGCCAGGATTTCAGAGTTGTCCACTGGTATTACTGATAGTCCCAGGCAAAGGGAGCCCAGCCCTGGCGCTGAGCAGAGCCTTGCAGCCATCTGTAGGCGATCTCCAGCTCCCATTCCTGAACAGCCAGAAACTCTATATCTTCCAGTGCCCAGTGCACTTCCAAGACGTTCAGTAGCCCTTCTCTGAAATCCATGATTTCGTCCAACCGCCACTCCAAATCACTCCCAAAGTTAGAGTCCCCTGTCAGCTTCACATACAACAGTCCCAGGCCACCGAAGCTTAAGCCTTCCATTGGGCTGTCATCTGCTATCCAGGAACATGCTTGGGATACATGCCACCGAAAGGCTCTGTAGCTCTCATCCAGCCGCATCTCTGTCCAGACCAGCCTGCTTAATTCAGCTGTCTATTCCTTGTGCGGTTTTTCTCCCAACAACAGCACCCGCAATCCATACTGCGACCAGTACCTTTCCCGGTTGAAGGGGAGAACTTTTCCCTGGTGTCGCTGCTCACGGGCTAGCGTTTCCTTCCAGAGTTGACAGCGAATAAAATCAAACCATCCCAGCAGGACCTTCTTTGATACTGGTCCTCTGTGCTGTATCTGATTCTCTCGCAACCTCCTTTCGAATTCCTCTTCCATGGCGGCTGGTATCTGTACCTCTCCTCTCCTGCTATCCGAACCTTGGATCCAATCAGAGGTTGATTGTCCCAGATTGCAGGAATCATCCCGCTGCTGATCACCGATGTGACGGAACGTCCCACATTCCGTTTGGGTACTTCTGCCATATACCACTTCCTATCAGTCTGGATATAGATCTTAGATTTTCCAGCTGGTCACAAGCACACAACGAGATGAGACTTGTTTGTCTGCTGAACATGGAGTGTTTATTAGAACCAATAGTCTGCACAGGTGGCTGCACCGCACAGCAGTGGCGTCTCCAGCTTTCATATTTAGGGGGGGCACATAGGGGGACAGGGACAAATGTAGGGGGGCCCAACTATAAAATGCAATTATATATATATATATATATCTCCTGGGGCCCTTTACTACGATCCCACAACGGGCCCTTTTACATGTTCTGCAGTGAGTTCCCTTCCTACTATACTGGGGCCCCCCAGGGTGGAAGAAAACAAGAGATATATGTCACCAGCACACCAAGAAAATATAAGGGTCCAAAGCAGTGGGAGAACTTTCAGGGTTGCAAAGGTTGTCTTGCCACCAAGCCCTGGTGTTCTGCCACTGTGGGGTTCCCCAGCTGTCCTGTCCCTGCTATTGACAGCGATGGTCTGGCATCTGTCTCCTTGGCAGCGGCGGCAGTCCATTAGGACCTAGTGCTGGTGACATTATGGATGCATGCAGGGGAAGGCTGGCACTATTAGTTATAGAGAGCTGAGCCCCCAGCTGGTCACCTAGCAGCAGTAATGCTGTATAACCTTCTCTGTTGACATGCTGATCGGGATGTGATCCAGGTAATGCTCCCAGTCAGATTTAATAAATACAGTATTTATTAGCATCAAGAGTACAACCACATATATATATATCAAACGTATGTTCCGCAGCCGTGTGGGCTCTATGCCTGTAAAGTGTGGGCTCTATGCCTGTAAAGTGTGGGCTTTGATCAATAAAATCTCTGATATTTAACACTAGGATTTGACTGGGAGCATCACCTGGATTGCATCCCGATCAGCATGTCAGAGAAGGCTCCACTGCTGCTAAGCAACCTGCAGGGAGCTCAACTGTCTACAACCAATAGAGATGGGCTCGGGTGTGTTTGAAATCCCACATGCCCAATCCCAGGAAGCCAACACTCCACAGTGCTAATCACAGGCAGTGAGACATTTCCTGATCTGTGCAGAGCTGCGGACCGGGAAATCTCTCACTGCCTGTGATTAGCGCTGTGCAGTGTGGGCTTCCTGGCAGGCTCTGGCATGTGGATTTTTGAACATGCCCAGCCCATCTCTATTGGTTGTAGACAGTTGAGCTCCCTGCAGGTTGTGCTGGCCCTCCTGTACATCAGCCCCATAAAGTAACCAGCACTGGGTTCCAATGTGCTGCCGCCGCTGCCAAGGAGACAGAGACCAGCGCTGTGAATAGCGGGACAGGACAGCAACTCTAGTTATTCCAGCACTGGTCCACACTGGGAGGATTCCCCCATCCACCTATAATGTGTAGATGGGGGAATTGGATCATTTTTTTTTTTTTCATTCAACCTAATAGTTGAATGAAAAAAAGTGATCAATGTATGGGCTGCCTAAGAGCTAAGACCAGCCATAGACAGTTTAAATCTCAGCTGGTTCAGCAGGAACTGGCTGAGATTTGAACCATTATTGAGCAGATTCTCTAATGATTATCACTAGTGGTTGCTGTATAGCCACTAGTGAGAATCACTGTTTGCCGGGAGAATACAATTGCTGGTCAGGAGGGATATTCCCGTCAGCACTGTCTGTGTTGATGGGGGAATCATGCAACTTTCTTTCCTGCAATCTGTGGATGTAGGAAATAAATTTGCACTGTATATTACCTGCCTAACGGAAAGTGAAAGTGTAACAGAATGGCCCGTGACACCCAGAGACTTTTGAAGGATGGGGGGGGGGGTACTCGAGTGCCAGCATCACTAATGACTCTTGGGTCTAGGGTCATCCTGTGCCCCTTTTGGGCATAGGGTGACTGAGAAATGATAAATTACATGGGATGGGACATTACTGATAATTCATGTTTTGCAGGATATATTTAAATATTACAAGTTGGTAAAGTCTGACTCCGACATGGTCAATAGAGTGTTTTCATTCAATGTAGGGACACATGCTTTTGAGGTGTTAATTGAGTCTGCTCCTAGACATTCCATTGTGTGATGCTAATACTGTTTTGTGTCCATTGTGCTAATTAGGTCTGCTCCTAAGACCTGTTAATTGTGTATGCTAATGACACTGTTAAGATGTGGAATGTGACTTGTCAAGCTGTAGTAATTAACCCCTCTAAATGCGGAGCCAGACCGTCTGGGTAATGAGTAGTAATTAAATCAGCGGAATGTCATTATCTAAAAGAATGTGTATGAAGCCCCCCATTGTGTGATGTGTGGGTGGAGTGTGTCTTTGTCCCTGTGATTAACTGTAACATGCTTGTACTGTATATAAGAAAGACAATTTACCATTAAAGGATTCATGCATTCATTTTGGAAACAGTACCAGAGCTTGTGTTGTCTCGGTTATTCTGGAAAATTAAATGGGTCGTGTCTGATGTCTGTCGGACTGTCGGATAAGCTGTCGTGGGGCGATGGAATGGAATATCGTAAACGGTGGTGACAGTTACAGAAAGTAAATTGTGAATGTCTTGAAAGAACAGGAGAGGGGAGGGAGACAGATGGGGAGGAGAAGGGATGGAGATAATGCAGTTCAGTGATTACAGTGTACTGCAGTCGCAGCTGCAGTGCACACACTTACCCACGGTCCAGGCTAGAATCTCAGGCATCATTCACACACATGCTGCTGATTTTAATGTTTCCTGAACACACATCCCCTCTCTTCAGATACAGCACACCAAAATAGTGTGGACGGGACTGAAAGGAGGAATAGGAGGAGCTGTATTCCTCCCTGCTCGTATGTGAGGAGAGTGGGGGGGGTGGCTGGACTCGCTGGGCTGTAAAAGAGTGTCATAGACTGACACTCGGCTCAGCTTGCAGTCACCACTCTCGGAATTTACAGGCTGGTTCTCCTGTCCTAAGGACGGGAGAAATCAGTCTGTTTTTTCAGTAACTGAGATGAAGGCTTGGCCCCCCGCTCCCCCACAGTGCTCATGGAGTCCTTTCTGCAACTCACTCTTCTCCGTGCCAATGAGGATGCAGGGGAAGGAGCAGAACGGGCGGCTGTGGTTGTGTGAACGCTTGCAATATGCAGTGTCAGCGAGCAGAGGGAGGGGGAGGAATGCCCCGCAGAGCTGACTGGGGACGCTCTTCCTCTCAGGAGAGACTGTTACTCCAGGGGCGGCCCGAGAAAAAAAAAAAAAAGCAAAAAAAAAAGAATTTTTTTTTGGGGGGGGGGGGGGGCACACGGTGGGGCACAGCATAATGTTGGGGGGGTCAGGGCCCCCTCTGGCCCCCCCCTAGAGACGCCTCTGCCGCACAGGCAACCTTTGATAATTGGTTTAAAACACTAGAACAACCATTCTAAAAACGTTGTTAGTGGTCAGAGGCGTCGTTAGGCTCTGGCTAGGGGGGCTGGAGCCCCGAATGGGTGTCCGAAAATCCCTGAGTCTCGGGCATGAAGAAGTGCATTGTTAGCCCCGAGCGCCGCCGCCACCGATCGTTGCCAAGCAGGGACCATTCTATTTCTGAGCGTGTCGGTCCGGAAGACACAGCAGGTCCCGCCTTCTGGAACGTGCAGCAGCGCCTATGATGGACGTCCCTCTGGTCCAATCCGGGCCTGCAGGGGACGTGTGACGTCCATCATCAGGCGCCGCAAGCTCAGAAGGCGGGAAGTACAATGCCACTCGGCGGCTCTCTATGGCTCTGCTGCTAAGTTTCCTCCTCTGGCTGAATATGTGTGACGGCCGGGCACACCACGCCACATCCCTGCTCGGCGGCTCTCCTCCCCTGAGTCTCCCTCCTCCCTGGCTGCATGGCTATGATGGGCACATTGGGCGTGCCGGCGCCGCACACCACAGCTGAGGTAGGTGACGTCAGTGATAGTGTATGTCTGGTCAGTGTAGTGTAGTCTGTTAGTGGTCAGTGTAGTGTAGTCTGTTAGTGGTTAGTGTAGTGTAGTATAGTGTGGTCAGTGTAGTGTGGTTTGGTTAGTGTAGTGTGGTCAGTGTAGTGTGGTCAGTGTAGTGTGGTCAGTGTAGTGTAGTGTGGTTTGGTTAGTGTAATGTGGTTTGGTTAGTGTAGTATGGTTTGGTTAGTGTAGTGTGGTCAGTGTAGTATAGTGTGGTCAGTGTGGTGTAGTGTGGTCAGTGTAGTGTAGTGTGGTTTGGTTAGTGTAGTGTAGTGTGGTTTTGTTAGTGTAGTGTGGTCAGTGTAGTGTGATCAGTGTAGTGTAGTGTGGTTTGGTTAGTGTAGTGTGGTTTGGTCAGTGTAGTGTAGTGTGGTCAGTGTAGTGTGGTTTGGTTAGTGTAGTGTGGTCAGTGTAGTGTGGTCAGTGTAGTGTGGTCAGTGTAGTGTAGTGTGTGTGTTGTTTGGTTAGTGTAGTGTAGTGTGGTTTGGTAGATCCCTATGCCTCACATTTAAAATGGAGGGCCTAAAGCATTTTTAGATTAATCCTCCACAGGTCCTCCATATGCACTTTTACTTCATCCCAATCCATCCCTGAAAAGTTAGTGCCCACCACACTATCACAGTCACACTAAGTCACTGATCACTATTATCACTAATATATTGTCTGTCTGGGTCCATATCCTGGTCACAGTCAGAGCTATACTAGTGTCACAAATAGTATAGTATCCCCAAAAATGCAGTTGTAGCCAGATCAGCCCCAATCACTGGCAGCACATGAGACATGTAGCAGAATTCATTTTGGTCTAAATGTATTAGGACATTTGATTTTATTAGCTATGTTTAATGACAGAAATAGAAAATATCATATTTTTTCATTATTTAAATCAAATACCACCAAAAGTAAGCTGTGTAAAAAAAAAAGTGTTGCCCCCTAATATCACATTGCCCTTGTACAGTGTAAGGAAAAAACAGGGAGGGGGAGGTGCGGACCTGAGTGTAATATTAAAATTATGACTCTAATAGGATTAAAACAAAAACACTTACAAAATGATAGAAGATGCATGCTTGTTATAATAAAGTGCAGTCCTGGCATTCCACATGGCTCTGCGGGTCCCACCGCTAGACATGTGCAATTTTTTTCGTTACGAATACGTTTTCCGTCATTATTCGTTATTTTCGTTGATTTGTTAACCTACGAATAAACGAATGGTTTAGCGCAAATAATAACGAATAACGATATTTCCAAAAATAACGAATATGGAAAACTACAAAGATATGAAACTACTAAATGTAAAAGAACAACACAACGAAAGAAAAAAGAAACGAAAACATAGAAATAACGAAAATACCGAACACAAAAAAAAAAATCATAATTACGAAAAATAAACGAAAATGCAAACTTACTAATATTCGAAGAACGAAAAGAAAACAACCAAAATGCCGATCAAAAACTAATAAACGAAAAGCAAAACTAACGAAAAATAAATTACGAATCTTCGGAAAACGGAAATGAAATAACGTAAATTCACTTTCATTAGTACTGCCCCAATGAGCTTCTTTCTTATAACCTAGTGGCTCCTTGACCTTGTGTCTTTATCTGTGTTAGACTGCAGTGCATTCCATCCAGAGTCCAGGGTGTGTTTGGGTAGGTTGCACCGGTTTTGTGGATCTGTCAAGTCAATCGCAGTAAATTACGATGTTTTTACAAAATTACGACGAGTAGTGTGTCGAGATAAACGTAAAATGTATTTTAACAGAATTACGAATGCAAAAAAATCTACAAAAGAACGTTGTTACAATCAAATGAAATTAAGACACGAAAATACGAATGATGCATAAAGCAACAAAAAGATTTATTTCTTACGAAAATACAAAAAACGCGAGACATGATGGAAAATATAATGATAGAATACATAATATCGTAAATAAACAATGATAAAAAATTCCAACGTAAATAACGAATGAGAAAGTGAGATATAAAATTCAGTAAATAAAAAATACGAACGAGGCAGAATACAACATTTAACGAAAATACTTATCTCGAATCAACGAAAAAACAACTAACATAAAAAGATCGGAAACGGAAAAAAAAAGTGATATATAAAGTGGGACTTCTGCGCTACTAAGTAAATCTCTAAACAAATGGCAGTCTGCAGCAAACACAAAAAAATGCATACACGCATTTGTGAATGAGTAAATAAAAGATATGGTGCTAGCGCAAGTGGTAAAGCATAACATAGGATGTACACTATTAAATAAACACAAAGTGCACAATTGTGTGCTACATCAGTGTTATCAGTGACAAAAACAAAAAGGAGGAAAACAGTCCAAAAAGTGCTGAGTCACAAAATAAAAAAAAAACTCTAGAAAGTGCACTATAGTCCTTGATGTGGATAGTGTAAAAAAGGGGTGTTCCACGGTTGAAGAGGAGTGAGGAAAGGAGAAAGCCCACCACACAGCAGTCTAGTCTCACAGAACTCTCACCTCCAGCAAGACACAACCAGCATGTAGGATAATCCTTTGTGCAGGCAGCCCTCCCTCAATATTGCTGTTTACTCCCCACGGATCAATGAAACGATTGGTTTTGTCTGTTATATCAGGTGTTTTCAAGTGCCACAAAAATTTGAAATCAGAGAAGAAACAGAGAACCTCCATAGTGCGTTATCTTTGTAACAAGGGAGTTTTTAATAAAAATTGCCCTTACAAATAATGAATATAAAATTCGCATCAAAACAGCGGGATCGTAGCGCTTCAGCACGTCACTCATCTGCCCGTCCTTCCCTTCCCTTCGCGTTACGACACAGGGTCACGTGTCTTCATCTGGTGGAATGCTATTGGTCGTGTACAGCTACATCATATTTATGCAAACCGGATAGTTTCGCATCGGCCATTTTTTCGTAAAGCCACGCCGCACTCGAGGACAGTACGCCGGAGCTGTTTCCATATGC